>BDMB01000134.1:221556-282696 GCA_016859785.1 Macrotyloma uniflorum
ACATAGAATTTGAAACGTTTTGGCGCGCAAGCACACGTGGGATGCATTTCAGCTGACTTGAAACGCGCCCAGATTCTTCGTTTTGGCTCCAAATGCGATGATTCAAAAGCCACTAGAAAGCTCTATGAGTTAAGTTTAAAACGCCACCATTCCCACCTCATTTGGCTTTGTGGCGCGCTCTCCATAAATAAAACACTGAGAGGTATTCATTGGGCCAGTCAGGCCTGGTGAACCTCACTTAATAAAATTATAGAAATTTCAATTCAAGTCCAAATTACATGAAATCAGCGCCCAATTGAAGCCCATTAAGTTAGGAAATCAGCCTGACAAGTTTCACTTAATTTGGAGGTCAAATGAATCCGGGAGCCCAATTTTAGCACAAGGAACTCATGTGGAACACGCCAGCCGCGTGAGCTTGCACAAGCTCCAACTTTAAATGCATGTAGAATCTTCAAATCTTATCCAATTCACACGCTTCAAATTTTGGTTTTCAGCTTAACATGTCTATTTTAATATGCAATCGAAACCATTGAATTTAGACCTCTGTAAAAAATATGATAAATAAAACAGTGAACTATGTCAGTCTCAAGTTAAGGCAAAATAATGCATAATTTACTGTTTTTACATATAATTTAGAGTTAAGGCTTTAAATGGCTCTCTAAGTCAAATAACACTTAACTTACCCTTGTTAACAACTTATAAGCATTAACATAACCTTATTAGATAATTAAAATGTGATAAATATTTGTCTCATCAAATAACCCCACACTTAGACCTTTGCACTCCTGGGCAAAGCTAAGGTTTGTAGTTTCATGCTGTATAAATCAATAACTCATTTGTGAGCAACATAAAATTAATTATCCAAGCCTCATGCACCCAAGAATCCACAGCTAACACTTGACTCTTTAATTTAGAAGCACTCATGAATAAATCAACAAGAATCATCCAACTTTAACTTAGAGTTTCCTCACATGGTCAAGTGTTTCACTCGTCACTTATGGTGTTTAAATAGGTTAGTGTTTCTCTCAAACATAATCAATGCAAAATCATTTACATAGGCTTGAATAAATTCTAAGTTCAATCATCATAATTACCATGCATCCAAAGAATCACAAGGGCTTTAATTAGGCTTGTAATGGGGCCAATAGCTTGTAATTTTTGGGCATGGATAAACAAAGGTTAGCAAGGCTAATAAACATGGAACTTTGGTCAAATAATTAGGCATAAACATCATTAAGTGTGGCGGCAATCAATATATAACTTAACATTTGCCATTTTGGCACATAAATCACTTTCTTTTGCCTTTTGGCTTCATAACTTTAACTTTCTTTTCTTTCTTTTTCTTTTTCAACTTCTTTGAATAATTTAACCTTTTAGCCTCTTTGGCTCACGGCTTTCACATTCTTTTCACTTCTTTTGCTTTTCTTTTGCACAAATACATAATCAAGATCACATAATTATTCACCAAGATCACCCCACACTTGAGCTTTACTCCATCCTTTAACTTAGAACCTTATAATTCAACCAAAGTCCAAGGGATACACATGGTTTTTCGGCTTATGGCTTATAATGTTAAGGTAATAACCAAAGAAAGGATAATTAGGCTCAAAGTAGGTGACTAGGGATAATAACATTAAGGTAGGCTTTATTTGGCTAGTGAGCTAGAACAAACATGGCCTTGATCACTTTCAATGGATGCAAATAATTAGATAATTTACTAAGAGAATAAAGTCAAGTTCTGCAATAATTAAGCATCAAAAATGCATCACACACATCAATGAAATAGGCTCAATACCTTACGGCTATAACTCAATATTTGGAACAAAACTTGTTTAATTTAACATGAGGCACTCATAACTAAATCATCAATGTGCTTTGCTGCATCAACTCAAATAATCACAAGGCAATGGACAATAAACATGTTTGTAGCTCACGGTTTTCATGAAAACAAGATCAATAAATCAAGGTACTACACCAATAACTTAGCTCAGAATCACAAAAGTTAAAACATAACTCAATTCAATTCAATAATTATCAAAAAGGCAAAGCCTAAATACCCCACCCTTGAAGAACACATTGTCCTCAATGTGAGTGAGAATAAGGTTAGATAGATATTACCTTAAAGGCTTCAAAATCACAAGGATCCTCATAACTTAGTCCTGTATAACTGGATTAGCTAAATGAATAACATGATTATCTACATTTGAAACCGGATGATTTTCATGAAATACTTTAAGTTGATGACCATTAACTTTAAATATATTACCTTTGCTTGGATCATAGATCTCAACAGCACCATGGGGAAATAATTTAGTAATAATGTAGGGGCCCTTCCATCTGGACTTTAATTTACCTGCAATAAGTTTAAGTCTAGAGTTAAATAACAATACCTTCTGTCCCTCTTTAAAGTGTTTCCTACATAAGTTATCATCATGGAACCTCCTTGCTTTCTCTTTGTATATTCTACTGTTCTCATAAGCTTGGAGTCTAATCTCTTCTAACTCCTGAAGTTCCAATTTTCTCTGACTTCCTGCTTCCTCCATAGATAAGTTACATGCCTTCACTGCCCAATATGATTTGTGCTCTATCTCCACGGGCAAGTGACATGATTTACCATAAACAACTCTGAATGGGGACATGCCCAATGGTGTTCTGTAGGCAGTCCTTTGAGCCCATAATGCGTCTTCTAAGTACTGGCTCCAATCTTTCCTGTTTGGTTGTACAAGTTTCTGTAATAAATTCTTTACTTCTCTATTAAATACCTCCACTTGGCCATTTGTCTGTGGATGGTAGGCCGTGGACACTCTGTGGGTTACCCCGTATTTAGCAAGTAGGGAAGCCATGACTTTGTTACAAAAGTGGCTCCCTTGATCACTTATGATGGCCTTCGGCACACCAAACCTGCAAAATATGTTAGACCTAATAAATTTAGCAACAATTCGGGCATCATTATCCCTCACTGCCAGTGCTTCAACCCATCCAGATACATAATCAACAGCTAATAACACATAATTAAATCCATAAGATACAGGAAAAGGGCCCATGAAATCAATACCCCAAACATCAAACACTTCACAGAATAATATAGGTTGCTGTGGCATTTCATCCCTTTTAGAGATTGCATGCCCAGCCAATTGGCACTGTTCACAATTCAATACATAATAATATGAATCTTTAAATATGGTGGGCCAAAAGAATCCACATTCCAGGACTCTCATGGCTGTTCTTCTTGAACCAAGATGACCTCCAACAGGAGAGGTGTGGCACAGCTCCAATATCTGGGTACTGTCCTCATAAGTTACACACCTGCGAATAATTTGATCACTGCACATTTTCCATAAATAAGGTTCTTCCCAGAAATAATATTTAGCATCAGATTTTAACTTATTCAAATAATTCCTATCTACATTAGAAGGCAAAACAGAAGTAGCAACATAATTAGCTAAGTCAGCAAACCAAGGAATAGATTTAATCTCATATAAATATTCATCAGGAAACGCATCATTAATTACATCAGTGGGGGCAGGGGATTGAATTCTACTTAAATGATCAGCAACTTGGTTGCACAGCCCAGCCCTATCTCTAATAATTAAATCAAACTCTTGTAACAATAAAATCCATCTAATTAACCTTGGTTTTGAATCCTGTTTCTTCAATAAATATTTCAAAGCTGCATGGTCAGTATAAATAACAATCTTTGTACCCAATAAATATGATCTAAACTTATCCAAAGCAAATACAATAGCTAACAATTCTTTCTCAGTGGTAGTATAATTAACCTGTGCAGAGTCTAATGTCCTAGAAGCATAAGCAATAACATGAGTTAACTTATCTACTTTTTGACATAATACAGCCCCAAGGGCATAATCAGATGCATCACATATTAATTCAAATGGTAAACTCCAATCAGGAGGTTGCATGATGGGGGCAGAAATTAACTTATTCTTTAACTCATCAAATGCTAATTTACAATCATCATCAAATATAAATTTAACATCCTTCTGCAATAATTTAGACAAAGGAGAAGCTAACTTACTGAAATCCTTAATAAATCTTCTATAAAAACCTGCATGCCCAAGGAATGATCTTACCTCTCTTACAGTTTCTGGATAATTTAGGGTAGCAATTGCTTGCACCTTAGTCTTGTCAACCTGTATACCTTTAGCAGAAATCAAATGGCCGAGGACTATACCTTCTTGGACCATAAAGTGACATTTCTCATAATTTAACACTAAATTAGACTCTTCACATCTTTGCAATGATAAATTAGCAAGACATAAATCAAAATCAGAACCAAATACAGTAAAATCATCCATGTACACCTCCATACAATGTTCAATAAGATCACTGAATAAACTTAGCATACACCTCTAAAAGGTAGCAGGTGCGTTGCACAGTCCAAATGGCATCCTAGAATACACAAAGGTACCAAATGGACATGTGAACGTGGTCTTGTGCTGGTCCTCCGGTGCAATATGTACCTGAAAATATCCAGAGAAACCATCCAAGAAGCAATAATGTGATTTACCTGCCAGGCGCTCCAACATCTGATCAATGAATGGTAGAGGGAAGTGATCTTTCCTGGTAGCTTGGTTAAGCTTCCTATAATTGATACACACCCTCCACTTATTTACAACCCTCGCCTGCAGCATCTCTTTATTCTTTCCTTCAATAACTGTAGTTCCAGACTTCTTTGGCACCACCTGAACAGGAGAAACCCACTCACTGTCCGAGATAGGATAGATGATGCCAGCCTTCAATAACTTAGTTACTTCCTTCTTCACTTCTTCAGCTATGGTTGGGTTCAGTCTTCTTTGATGTTGCCTGCAAGTCTTAACATTATCATCAAGCAGAATCCTATGCATACATATAGCAGGACTTATCCCAGGGATGTCATCCAAACTCCAACCAATAGCCTTCTCATGCTGCTTCAATACTTTAACAAGAGCTGCTTCTTCTACATCAGATAAATTATTAGCAATAATTACAGGTTTAGTGTTTAACTTACCCAAAAATGTGTATTTGAGGTGAGCAGGCAGCTGTTTGAGTTCCTCTTTGCTTGCAGGCTGCTGCTCACACTCATGTCCATCTCCTGTCGTTACAGTTTCTTCATTTTCTTCCTTTTTTTGTACTTTTTCAATGGATATACCTGCAGAAAACAAATCAAGTAGACTATCTACGTCATGGTTAGTGAAAAATTTTGCAAACTGGCCAAGATGGCCGAACACTGTATGGGAGTCTATGTTGCTCAACTGTACACAATCTAAGGTATCATCTACATCTACACAAGTTTCATTGTTCAAGATATCTACAGCAAATAATGAATGATCATAAATTACAGAGTGACTCTCAATTGGAAACTTCAGTGCAGCAAAGATGTTGAAAGTCACTTTCTCCTCTCCAAACTCCATGGTCAACACACCAGCATATACATCAATCTTTGTCTTAGCTGTCATCAGAAATGGCCTGCCCAGAATAATGGTAGACTGGCTAGCCTTCTTCTCCTCATCCATGTCAATAATATAGAAGTCAGCAGGGAAAATCAAGGTATTCACTTTTACAAGCACATCCTCAAGCAAACCAAGTGGCTTAACAGTGGTCTTATTAGCAAGCTGGATCACCACATTGGTCTCCTTGAGTTCCCCTAACTGAAGCATCCTGTAAAGAGCAGTAGGCATGACATTTATACTCGCATCAAGATCAATCAAAGCAATACCAAAAGTCAAATGTCCTATGGTGCAGGGGATGGAGAATGAACCAGGGTCACCACACTTCTGGGGCAGTGGCAACTGAGAGAGAGTAGACACGGCCTCAATGTTGGCTCCTTTAAGTTTCCTCTTATAAGTGTAGAGCTCCTTCAGAAATTTGGCATATTTAGGGACCTGTCTGACAGCTTCCAGTAAGGGCAGGTTAATCTCCACCTTCTTGAAGATCTCCATCAACTCTGGATCCACTTCCTTCGTCTTTACAGCACGAGTCCTAGATGGGAAAGGAAGAGGAATCACAGGTGTGGAGCGTGTGGGCTGTGGTGGGTCAACTTTCTCCAGTGGTTTGTCTTGGACAGTGGCAGGGGTCTGAACCTGTACATCATCAGTAGACTGCACCTGCTTGCCACTCCTGAGGGTAATGGCATTCAAGTCTCCCCTCAGATTTACTTTAGGTTGAGATGGGAGTGTACTGGAACCCTTCTGTTTCATCTGGTTGACCTCAGTGGACAGCTGTCCAATCTAAGTCTGCATGTCCTTCATACCAGCCATAATTGTCTCCAGCATTTTGCTCACATCTGAGCTGCTCTCCTGGTGCACCACTGGTTGCTGCAATGGCTGCACATACTGCTGCTGGTTCCTGTAATTGCTATATTTGGGCTGGTTCTGCTGGTGGTATTGGTCAGACTTAGGATAGGACTGATCTGACCGTGTGTAATGTTGCTGCTGCTGGCCCTGAAACCTCTGCTGCTGAGGTGCAGTGTAAGAACTACTCTGGCCTTCACTAGGCGCGCCATATCTCAGATTAGGATGGTTTATAAGTAGACGAGTAAGGGTCATACCTAGGTTGGCTGGATTGCATAGGTGGCTGCACCAGTCTCAGATAAGAGGACTGCTGTCCTGCATACATGGCATCAGCTGACTCTACAGCATTAGCTTCCTGCAACTGTGGGCATATATCAGTATGATGATCAGTAGAAGCACAGATACCACACACAGAATGCAC
The DNA here is from genome assembly GCA_016859785.1 of Macrotyloma uniflorum. NCBI lineage: Eukaryota > Viridiplantae > Streptophyta > Magnoliopsida > Fabales > Fabaceae > Macrotyloma > Macrotyloma uniflorum. Next base: position 228,268 of record BDMB01000134.1, read on the forward strand.
AGGATGATTAAACTGCTGCTGCTGGGATGACTGGGATGGCTGCTGTGTCAGAGCAAGCTGCCTCACCAGTGATGTAAGCTCTGTCAGCTTATTCTCCAGGCGCATAGTATCATGAGTAACCTCAGAAGACCGGTTAATCTCATGTACTCCTCTGTTAATCTGCCTGGAGTGGAATTGTTGGGAGTTCTCAGCCATGTTGGAGATCAAGTACCTGGCTGCTGCAGGTGTTTTATCCTTCAGTGCTCCTCCACTGGCTGCATCAATCATGCTCCTGTCCATAGCCATCAGACCCTCATAGAAATACTGGATCAACAATTGCTCATTGATCTGATGGTTTGGACAGGTAGCACACAACCTGTTAAAACGCTCCTAGTATTCAAAGAGTGATTCTCCCTGCAGCTACTTGATGCCACTGATCTCCTTTCGAATGGCAGCTGTCCTAGAAGTAGGGAAAAACTTCTCCAGGAACTTTCTCTTCATCTCAGGCCATGAACCAATAGGGACTGCTTGGCTGTAAAGCCAATCCTTTGCAGCATCGCACAGTGAGAATGGGAAGGCCTTCATCTTCACATGGTCTTCAGGCACATCGGCTGGCCTCATGGTGGAACAGACCACATGGAATTCCATCAGGTGCTTGTGTGGGTCCTCTCCTCCCAAGCCATGGAACTTGGGCAGCAGATGGATCAGACGAATTTCAGTTCATACCCAACCATGCCTTCCTTGGGTGGTGGCACCTGTATACATAGAGGCTGGTAGTGTTCAGCAGGTGCTGCCAGCTCCTTCAAAGTCTTTTCTGGTGAGCCCATATCTTTCTGTGTTGCAGTCGGGCTATGACCTGTATTTGTGATTTTCTGTTTTTGCTGTTCCTGTGTTCTCTGCCTCCTGATGATAGTCCTAGCGATCTCTGGATCAAAGGGAACTAGTTCCTCCCCAGAAGATCGGGTCGTACACCAAGAATACCTGTAGAAAGGTTCAACAACACAACACAAGTCCAACTATGCAAATGCAAACCTAAACTAGATGTAATGAATGAATCAATCAAACAAATCACAAGGCTACCACTTCCCCGACAGCGGCGCCAATTTGATAAAGCACTTTTGTCGCGGTGCGCTTTATGCAAATAATGGTTTCCAACAACAAATAGTAATGTAATATAGTGGATAACCAAGAATCAATCCAAGGAAGTGAGAGAGCAAAGTGATAAGAATGAATGATTCAATGCAAATGTATGTATGAATGTAATGCAATCTAAAAATCAAAACAAAACCTAAATAAACCTAATATGGCGTTAGTAAACTATATGCAATGTCAAATGAATGAAAACAGAATGCTAATGTAAATACAAATGCAAAACAGTACAGCTATCACAACCTAAACAAATTCAAAAATTTACCAAAGATAAGTGTGAGTGCTCACGGCCAAGTGTGTGAAAATGAATGAATGAGTAAATCACAAATGATCTAGGATGAATCAGATGATATATGAATCCAATGGTATGAATGATGGTGCAAGAATTATGGACAGAAACCAAAATGGCCGAGAGACACAAGAATATGGCTAAGTTAAGCACTCACCAAGGTGAAATTTTCATACTGCCCAGAATAATGAAGTAGCTGCACAAACTGTTAGTAAACACAATTATAAACACTTTTTGTGAAGGGCTGACCGAGCAAAAGTGAGTAAAAATTGACCTTGACCGAGCCCCAATGAAACTGGTTAACTTTGGTGCACCAAAAATGGTGCTTCTCGATCAACTACTTCAATTTTCCAATTTTTTTGAACCCTGGCCGAGCACAAATGGCCTAAATGATGAAAGAAACAAGTAGTAAAAATCTGGTTCAAGCAAAGTTGAAGATGGCTAAGTCAAATTCCAAGAACAAGTTCTGATCGAGTCAAAATTAAGCCATGGCTAAGTCAAAATCAAGTCTTCTCGGTCATGACCTAGTTCCCAACAATTTTGCTGAACCAAGAATGAAATGGGAGATTCCTTATATATGGTTGGCCGAGGGAAATTGAGTTATTTTTGAGTTTCTAGGTTTTCTAAGTGGAGATGGCTCAATGGAGGTGTTTTGGTGTGGTGTGGTGGCTAGGTTTTTGATCCGAAAATGAAACTAGCCTAAAAGTGGTGAAATCTGGATGCGAATGGTATGTGAGACCTAAAATGAATATTTATGATTTTTTTAGATTTTTCCAAGGGGTTTTGGGATGCAAAGAAATTAAAATGGAATTTTAAAGCAAAGTAAACTAACCTACACTACCTAAGGTATGAAACTATATCTAAACTAATGCCTAAACTGGACTAACCCTAACATAATATCCTAAATCCTATAAGAACAGATTCAAACAGCAAGGGAAAGCAATAAAGTTTTGTGATTCAATAAATCTCTACACTACAAGGCATGAATTTTAAAGAAAGCATGAACCAAAATCAAGGCATAATGATGTTGGTGCTCAAGCCTATCCTAAGGTTTGTAATTCTTGACATTGTGAGAATTTATCAACCTCTAAACCCTCACCATAAATGCGCACAAGGTGCTTTTTAGATCAAACCACCAACCGGTTGGCCTTTACTAGATAAACCAAGTCAAGAACACAAAGCAAGGCATAGTGTAGCATGCAACATTATTTTCCCTAATTTCAATTCGTAAATCAAGCATTCAAATCATATAAAACCCTAAACTAAGCAAGATAATCGAGGCAAAGATCATACAAATCAGATCAAAAGCATAGGAAAACAATAAGGGAAGATGCGGAACACATACAAGTGGAAGAAACATGAAGAACATATGAAGCGCATGGTAAAGAAGATGAAAACTCCATGGAAAGTTGAGAGAAAATGTGAGAGCTCGAAAACTTCAGATCTGATTGCATTACTCCAACTCAATTAACTTATGTTTTACAATGTGTTTTAAGTATTTATACTCTAGTACAATTTAATTACAATAGAAACGAATGTACACAATCAAAGTTACATAGAATTTGAAACGTTTTGGCGCGCAAGCACACGTGGAATGCACCTTAGCTGACTTGAAACGCTCCCAGATTCTTCGTTTTTGCTCCAAATGCGACGATTCAAAAGCCACTAGAAAGCTCTGTGAGTTAACTTTAAAACGCCACCATTCTTGTTTTATTTGGCGTTGTGGCGCGCTCTCCATAAATAAAACACTGTGACATGTTCACTGGGCCAGTCTGGCCTGGTGAACCCCACTTCATAAATTTATATAAATTTCAATTTAAGTCCAAATCAGATGAAATCAACGCCCAATTGAAGCCCATTAAGTTAGGAAATAAGCCTGAAGTGTTTCACTTAATTTGGAGGTCAGATGAATTCGGGAGCCCAATTTTAGCACAAGGAACTCATGTGGAACACGCCAGCCGCGTGAGCTTGCACAAGCGCCAACTTTAAACGCATGTAGAATCTTATTCAATTCACACGCTTCAAATTTTGGTTTTCAGCTTAACATGTCTATTTTAATATGCAACCGGAACCATTGAATTTGGACCTCTGTAGAAAATATGATAAATAAAACAGTGAACTATGTCAGTTTCAGGTTAAGGCAAAATAATGCATAATTTACTGTTTTTTACATATAATTTAGAGTTAAGGCTTTAAATGGCGCGTTTCAAGTCAGCTGAAATGCATTCCACGTGTGCTTGCGCGCCAAAACGTTTCAAACTCTATGTAACTTTGATTGTGTGCTTCGTTTCTATTGTAATTAAGTTGTGCCTAGGTATATATTGTAAAAACTCAGATCTAAAACATAAGTTGTGAAGTTTACATTCAGATCTAATGCAGAGCTCTTCGAATTCTCTCTCTTTTCTTCTTTCATCCATGGCTTCTTTCACTTTCTCCTCTCTTGCGCGCACCATCATGTTATCCTATGTGTATGTGATACTCTTGTGTTATGATCTGTTTTGTGTTCTTTGCATCTTCTCTTTAATGCTTTCTTTAAGAATTTGATGCTTTAGGTTAGAATTTACCAAATTGAAATTAGGGAAAATGATGATGCATGCTACACTATGCCTTGCTTTGTGTTCTTGACTTGGTTTATCTAGTATGGTGAAGGTTTAATCGGTTGATAAGCTTTCACAATATCAAGAATCACAAACCTTAGGATTGGCTTGAGCACCAAAGTCATTTTCCTTGATTTGAATTCATGATTTCTTTAAATTTCAAGTGCATTGTAGTGTAGTGATTTACATGCTTTTGTCACGCTAGGGTAGCTTTAATGCTTTCTTTAAATGCTTCTTTTTAGTGTAGATTTATGAGCTTTGCCACTGTTTTTAATTCTGCATTAGTTTAGGTTAGTCTTAGGTCCATTTTCATCCATTGTGCTACACTTTAATTCCACAAAATCCCCCTGAAAAATTAGAAAAATCAAAAACAAACTTTGGTGAATTCATTCATATATTCATACCTTTCATTTGCCACTATTTTTGGGTCTAAACCAGCTTAGTCATTTTCTAGGTCAGTTTTGAGCCAAAAACGCACCAAAACACCCTCCATTGAGCCATCTCCCATCTTAGAAACCCCAAAACACAAAAATAACATCATTTCACTCGACCAACCCCATATTTCCAAGCCACCCTAAGATTTTGGTTCGAGAAAAGTTGTCCAGATTGAGCTCTGACCGAGAGCCACCCATTTTTGGCTAGTTTTGGCTAGTTTTTGGCTCGGTCAGAACTTGATCTTGCATTTTGGCTTAGCCATCTTCAACTTTTCCCGAACCAGATTTTTACCACTTCATTCTTTCATCCATTTGAACACATCTGTCCATCTAGAATTTTGAAAATCAAAAATATTTTCATAGTTGATCGAGAGTGGTGCATTTGGTGCACCAAAACCTAGCCAGATTTTTGACTGTCGACCAACTTTGTTTTCTGTACAGATTTTACTAACCTTGTCTTTGTAAAAAGTGTTTGTTTTGTTGTTTACTAACATTTGGTGCAGCTACTTCACAGTTTCGACCAACTTGAATTTTTGACAAAAGTAAGTGCTCTAAACTTGAATTTTGAGTTGGTTAAGTTGTGAATTCTGTACTGATTTGCATTGCATCTTTTTTATTAGCATTCTGTTTTCCATTTCATTCACATCATATAGATTTTAACCCCATTTAGGTTCATTTAGTTTTAACTTGATTTTTATGTTGCATTTCATTCATTTCATGCATTTTTCCCTCATTTGAATCACTCATCTCTTATTCCTTTTTACTCTTTACTTCCACGGATTGATATCTTGGTTTCCCACTGTGCTACATTATTTTTATTGTCTTGGGGAATCATTATTTGCATAATACGTGATACGACGCGCATGTTATCATTCTCCAGGGTTCTCTAGGGTTCTCCTAGTATCTGTTGGGTTCTCCAAGGTTCTTTAGGGTTCTCCAAAGTTCTCTAGGGTTCTCTTGGGTTCTCTAGGGTTATCCTGGGTTCTCCAAGGCTCTCCCAGGTTCTCCAGGGTTCTCTAGGGTTCTCCAGTGTTCTCCAGGGCTCTCCCAAGATCTGCAGGGTTCTCCCGGGTTCTCTAGGATTCTCCAGTGTTCTCTTGCGTTCTCCAGGATTCTCCTGTGTTCTCCAGGGTTATCTAGGGTTCTCAAGGGTTCTCAAGGGTCTTCTTAGGTTCTCAAGGGTTCTCCGGGGTTCTCCAGGGTTTCTAGGGTTCTCCAGGGTTCTCCAGGGTTCTCCACGATTCTCCCGGGTTCTTCAGCATTCTTCAGGATTCTCCAGGGTTCTGTTGGGTTCTGCTGGGTTCTCTAGGGTTCTCTAGGGTTCTTGATAGATGCGCTTTTGTCGCGGTGCGCTTCTATACAAATAATGATTCCCCAAGACAGTAAAAATAATGTAGCATAGTGGGAACCAAGATATCAATCCAAGGAAGTAAAGAGTAAAGAGGAATAAGAGATGAGTGATTCAAATGAGGGAAAAATGCATGAAATGAATGAAATGCAACCTAAAAATCAAGTTAAAACTAAATGATCCTAAATGGGGTTAAATCCTATATGATATGAAATGGAATGGAATACAGAATGCTAATCAAAATATACAATGCAGATCAGTACTGAATTCACAATTTAACCAACTCAAAATCAAGTTAAGAGCACTCACCTTTGGTAAAAAATTCAAGTTGGTCAACACTGTGAAGTAACTGCACCAAATGTTAGTAAACAACAAAACAAACACTTTTTACAAAGACGTGGTTAGTAAAATATGTACAGAAATGGGGGTTGACCGAGTATCAATGATTTTGGCTAAGTTTGGTGCACCAAAAGTGCACCACTCGGTCAAGTACAATTATTTTTGATTTTTTTTAAACCCTGGCCGAGCACAAATGACCTAATGGATGAAAGAATGAAGTGGTAAAAATTTGGTTCGGGCAAAGTTGAATATGGCTAAGCCAAAATGCAAGATCAAGTTCTGACCGAGCCAAAAACTAGCCAAAACTAGCAAAAATGGGTGGCTCTCGGTCAAGTACTAGATCCAGTCAACTTTGCTGCACCAAGAATGAAATGGCAGATGCACAATGCATGGTTGGCCGAGGGAAATGTTATTATTTTTCAGTTTTGGGGTTTCTATGGTGGAGATGGCTCAAAAATGGTGTTTTGGTGCGCCGGTGGCTAGTTTTGTGGTTCAAAATCTGACCTAGTCCAAAATTAACTAAACCAAACCTAAAACCAGTGGAAATGAATGCTAATGAAATATGAATGAATGTGAATGAATGCACCAAGGAGTATTTTTTATTTTTCTATTTTTTTGGGGGGGTTTTGGTGAAATAAAGTGAAGTGCAATGAAAGAAATGGCCTAAAATCTAACCTAAACTAATGCAGAATTTAAAACAGTAGCAAGGCTCATAAATCTACACTAGAAAAGCATTTAAATAAAGCAATTAAACCTATCCTAACATGACAAGCAAGCTAGGCCGTGTGGTTTGGGAGTGCTACAACCTAAAATTGGTGTAACCCATGGATAGGCCCCAATTAACCTACCCCTTGGAAGACACCCAAGTAGTTCACACACAACCCTATGTCCGAAAGACTCCTCCCTAGTCCCCAACACAGTTTCACAAGCAAGCCAAGTTTGAAAGCAATTAAAGAAAAGCTTGTAAATTCACTAAACTACTAGCGCATGGAAAGTAAATGAAAGCAACCAAACGCAATCCTAGCAAGCATGATAACGTGCCTAGAGCCACTCTTAGTTCTTGATTTTCTTGATATTGTAACAACTAAAACAGATTAGGAATCACCATAAACATTTGCAAATGATCACCTCCAATCGGTGGGAAGGCTTTCACATGTTAAAGCAAATCAAGAAATCAATACTAAGTAATGCTAAGCCCGCAACACCACACTTGTGGACTTTGATTCGGTGTAAAACCTAATTCTAACTCAAAACATTCAAGAAAATAGTAAAGGGAAGATGCAAAGATCACAAATCAGATCATAACACAAGAGAATCAATGGAAGAAAGAAGTGAAAACACATACACAAGTGAAGAACAATGATGCGCAAGGGAGAAAATGGAAGAAGCCATGGTTGCGTGAGAGAAAGAGAGAGGATCCGAAAAGCTCTGCATTAGATCTGAATGTAAACTTCACAAGTTATGTTTTAGATCTGAGTTTTTACAATATATACCTAGGCACAACTTAATTACAATAGAAACGAAGCACACAATCAAAGTTACATAGAATTTGAAACGTTTTGGCGCGCAAGCACACGTGGGATGCATTTCAGCTGACTTAAAACGCGCCCAGATTCTTCGTTTTGGCTTCAAATGCGACAATTCAAAAGCCAATAGAAAGCTCTATGAGTTAAGTTTAAAACGCCACCGTTCCCACCTCATTTGCCTTTGTGGCGCGCTCTCCATAAATAAAACACTGAGAGGTGTTCATTGGGCCAGTCAGGCCTGGTGAACCTCGCTTAATAAATTTATATAAATTTCAATTCAACTCCAAATTAAATGAAATTACCGCCCAATTGTAGCCTTTTAAGTTAGCTAAACAACCCAACAAGTTTCACTTAATTTAGAGATCAAACGAATCCAGGAGCCCAATTTAAGTCCACTAAACTCATGAGACGCGTGAGCCTATGCTTCAGCTGCACAAGGGCCAACTTCAAATGCGTGTGAAATCTTCAATTCTTATCCAATCTGCACGCTTCAAATTTTGGCTTAAAGCTCAACATGTCTACTTTAATCTGCAACTGCAATCAATGAATTTGGATCTCTGTAAAAATTAAAATAAATCAAACAGTGAACCATGTCAGTTTCGGGTTAGTACAAAATAATGCTTAATTTACTGTTTTTATGCACAATTTAGTGTTAAGGCCTCAAAAGGTCTAATAACTCAAATAACACTTAATTTATCATTATTAACAACTTATAAACATTAACAAAACATAATTAGATAGATAAAATAGGATAAATATTTCACTCATCAGTTCTCTCGGGTACTCTCGGGCTCTCCAGGGTTCTGCTGGGTTCTCCAGGATTCTCCAAAGTTCTCCAGGGTTCTCTAGGGTTCTCCCGGGTTCTCTAGGGTTATCTTGGGTTCTCTAGGGCTCTCCTAGGTTCTCTAGGGTTCTGTAGGGTTCTCCCAGGTTGTCGAGGATTCTCTTGTGTTCTCGTTCTCCAGGGCTCTCCCAGGATTTGCAGGGTTCTCCCGGGTTCTATATGATTCTCCAGTGTTCTCTTGCGTTCTCCAGGAATCTCTAGTGTTCTCCAAGGTTATCCAAGGTTCTCCAGGGTTCTCAAGGGTTCTCTAGGGTTCTCCAGGGTTCTCTAGGGTTCTCTTGTGTTCTCCAGGGTTCTCTAGGGTTCTCTAGGGTTTTCCAGTGTTCTCTACTGGGTTCTACTGGGTTCTTAACTGTTCTCTAGGGTTCTCCCGGGTTCTCCAAGGTTCTCCAAGATTCTCTAGGGTTCTCCCGTGTTCTCCAGGGTTATCTAGGGTTCTCCAGGGCTCTCCCGGGTTCTCAAGGGTTCTCCAGTGTTCTGCTAGGTCCTCTAGGGTTCTCTATGGTTCTCCCGGGTTCTCAAGGGTTCTCCAGGGTTCTGTTGGGTTCTCTAGGGTTCTCCTGGGTTCTCTAGGGTTCTCCTGGGTTCTCAATGGTTCTCTAGGGTTCTCCAGGGTTCTCCAGGGATATGCTGGGTTCAGTTGGGTTCAGCTGGGTTCTCCAGGGTGCTCCTGGGTTCTCCAAGGTTCTCTAGGGTTCTCCAGGGTTATGTTGGGTTCTCCATGGTTCTCCAGGGTTATGCAGTGTTCTCTAGGGTTCTCCCATGTTTTGTTGGGTTCTATTGGGTTCTCTAGGGTTCTCCAGGGATCTCCAGGGTTTTCCAGGGTTGTCCAGTGTTCTCCAGGATTCTGCTATGTTCTCTAGGGTTCTCTTGGGTTTTCCAGGGTTCTCCCGGGTTCTCCAGGGTTCTCCAAGGTTCTCCACGGTTCTGTTTGGTTCTCCACGGTTCTGTTTGGTTCTCTAGGGTTCTTTACGGTTCTCCGGGGTTCTCCAAGGTTCTCGAGGGTTCCCCCGGGTTCTTCAGGGTTCTCCAGGGTTCTCCCAGGTTCTCCAGGGTTCTGTTGGGTTCTGCTGGGTTCTCCATGGTTCTCCCAGGTTCTCCAGGGATCTCCAGTGTTCTCCTCGGTTCTCCAAGGTTCTCCCGGGTTCTCCAGGGTACTCCAAGGTTCTCCAGGGTTCTATTGGGTTCTCCAGGGTTCCCTCGGGTTCTCCAGTGTTCTCCTGGATTCTCCCGGGTTCTCTAGGGTTCTGTTGGATTCTCTAGGGTTCTCTAGGGTTTTCCTGAGTTCTCCAAGGTTCTACAGGGTTCTGTTGGGTTTTACTGGGTTCTCTAGGGTTCATGAGGGTTCTGCTGGGTTCTTCATGGTTTTGCTGGGTTCTGCTGGGTTCTCCAGGGTTCTCTAGGGTTCTCCAGGATTCTCCAGGATTCTCTAGGGTTTTCCGGGTTCTCCAGGGTTCTCCAAGGTTCTCTAGGGTTCTGTTGGGTTCTCCCGGGTTCTCCAGGGTTCTCCAGGGTTCTCGAAGGTTCTCCAGGGTTCTATTGGGTTCTCTAGGGTTCTCCCGGGTTCTCCAGGGTTCTCCCGGGTTCTCTAGGGTTCTCTAGGGTTCTTCTGGATTCTCTCAGGTTCTCCAGGATTCTCGAGCGTTCTCTAGGGTTCTCCAGGGTTCTCTCGGGTTCTCCTGGATTCTCCCGGGTTCTCGAAGATTCTCCAACATTCTCCAGCGTTCTCCAAGGTTCTCTAGGGTTCTCCAGGGTTCTCCCGGGTTCTCTAGGTTCTCCAGGGTTCTGCTGGATTCTCTAGGGTTCTCTAGGGTTTGCTAGGGTAGCGCTCTATGCAAAAGAATGATTCCCCAAGACAATAAAAATAATGTAGCACAGTGGGAACCAAGATATCAATCCAAGGAAGTAAAGAGTAAAGAGGAATAAGAGATGAGTGATTCAGATGAGGGAAAAATGCATGAAATGGATGAAATGCAACCTAAAAATGAAGTTAAAACTAAATGAACCTAAATAGGGTTAAATTCTATATGATATGAATGAAATGGAAAACAAAATGCTAATAAAAAAGATGCAATGCAAATCAGTATAGAATTCACAAGTTTACCAACTCAAAATCAAGTTAAAAGCACTCACCTTAGGTCAAAAATTCAAGTTGGCCAAAAATGTGAATTAGTTGCACCAAATGTTAGTAAACAACAAAACAAACACTTTTTACAAAGACAAGGTTAGCAAAATATGTACAGAAAACAAAGTTGACCGAGTATCAATGATTTTGGCTAAGTTTGGTGCACCAAAAGTGCACCAATCGGTCAAGTATATTTATTTTTGATTTTTTTTAAACCCTGGCCGAGCACAAATGACCTAATGGATGAAAGAATGAAGTGGTAAAAATTTGGTTCGGGCAAACTTGAAGATGGCTAAGCCAAAATGCAAGATCAAGTTCTGACCGAGCCAAAAACTAGCCAAAACTAGCCAAAAATGGGTGGTAGGCGGTCAAGTACTAGATCCCTTCAACTTTTCTGCACCAAGAATGAAATGGTAGATGCAAAATACATGGTTGGCCGAGGGAAATGTTATTATTTTTCAATTTTGAGGTTTCTATGGTGGAGATGGCTCAAAAATGGTGTTTTGGAACTATGAATGGCTTGTTTTGTGGTTCAAAATCTGACCTAGTCTAAAAGTAACCAAACCAGACCTGAAATCAGTGGCGAATGGACTATAATGATATATGAATGTATGTGAATGAATGCACCAAGGTATGTTTTTAGTTTTTCTATTTTTTTTGGGGGGGTTTTGGTAAAATGAAGTGAAGTGTAATGAATGGAAATGGCCTAAAATCTAACCTAAACTAATGCAGAATTTAAAATAGTAGCATGGCTCATAAATCTACATTAGAAAAGCATTTAAAGAAAGCAATTAAACCTATCCTAACATGACAAGCAAGCTAGGCCGTGTGGTTTGGGAGTGCTAAAACCTAAAATTGGTGTAACCCATGGCTAGGCCCCAATTAACCTATCCCTTGGAAGACATCCAAGTAGTTCATACACAATCCTAGGTCCGAAAGACTCCTCCCTAGTCCCCAACACAGTTTCACAAGCAAGCCAAGTTTTAAAGCAATTAAACAAAGCAAGTAAAGTCACTACACTAAGCGCATGAATGTAAAATCAAAGCAACCAAACGCCTTCCTAGTAAGCAATGGTAACGTGCCTAGAGCCACCCTTGGCTCTTGATTTTCTTGGTATTAAGAGTCCCAAAACAGATTAGGAACCATCAAGATTTGCTAGCTTCCACTTCCTATCCAGATAGCATTCACTAGTTAAGGCAAACCAAGAAATCAAGTCCAAGCCATGCTAAGCCCGCAACACCAAGCAAGTGGACATTGTTCGGTGTAAAAACCCTAATTCTAACTCAAAGCAATTAAAGAAAACAGTAAAGGGAAGATGCAAGATCACAGATCAGATCATAACGCAAGACAATCAATGGAGGAAAGAAGTGAAAAACACATACACAAAGGAGAGACTATGGTGCGCGCAAGAGAAGAAGATGAAGGAAGCCATGGATGCAAAGAGAGAGAATCCGAAGAGTGCTGCATTAGATCTGAGTGTAACTTTACAACTTATGTTTTAGATCTGAGTTTTTACTATATATACCTAGGCACAACTTAATTACAATAGAAACGAAGCACACAATCAAAGTTACATAGAATTTGAAACGTTTTGGCGCGCAAGCACACGTGGAATGCATTTCAGCTGACTTAAAACGCGCACAACTTCTTCGTTTTGGTTCCAAATGCGACGATTCAAAAACCACAATAAAGCTCTATGAGTTAAGTTTAAAACGCCACCGTTCCCACTTGAATTGGCGTTGTGGCGCGCTTTCCACAAATAAAACACTGAGAGGTGTTCATTGGGCCAATCCGGCCAGCTGAACCTCACTTAATAAATTTATATAAATTTCAATTCAGGTCCAAATTGAATGAAATCAGAGCCCAATTAAGGCCCTTTAAGTTAGCTAAACAACCGAACAAGTTTCACTTAATTTAGAGATCAAAAGAATCCAGGAGCCCAATTTAAGTCCACTATACTCATGAGACGCGTGAGCCAGTGCTTCAGCTGCACAAGAGCCAACTTCAAATGCGTTTGGAATCTTCAATTATTGTCCAATTTGCACGCTTCAAATTTTGGATTAAAGCTCTACATGTCTACTTTAATCTGCAACTGGAATCAATGAATTTGGATCTCTTTAGAAATTACAATAAATCAAACAATGAACCATGTCAGTTTCGGGTTAGTACAAAATAATGCTTAATTTACTATTTTTATGCACAATTTAGTGTTAAGGCCTCAAATGGTCTAATAACTCAAATAACACTTAATTTATCATTACTAACAACTTATAAACATTAACAAAACATAATTAGATAGATAAAATAAGATAAATATTTGACTCATCAGTTCTACTGGGTTCTCTAGGGTTCTGCAGGGTTCGCCAGGTTTCTCTAGTGTTGTCCAGGGTTCTTCTGGGTTCTCTCGGGTTCTCTTGGGTTCTCTAGGGTTCTACTGGGTTCTGTTGGGTTTTGTTGGGTTCTCTAGGGTTCTGCTGGGTTCTTCAGGGTTCTCTAGGGTTCTCCAGGGTTCTCTAGGGTTCTCCCAGGTTCTCTAGGGTTCTCCCGGGTTCTCTAGGGTTCTCCCGGGTTCTCCAAGGTTCTCCAGGGTTCTCTAGGGCTCTCTAGGGTTCTCTAGGGTTCTCTGGGGTTCTCCAGGATTCTCCAGGGTTCTCAAGGGTTTTCAATGGTCCACTAGGGTTTTCTTAGGTTCTCCAAGGTTTTCCCGAGTACTCCCGGGCTCTCCAGAGTTCTCAAGGGTTCTGCTGGGATGTCTAGGGTTCTCCCGTGTTCTCCAGGGTTTTCCAGGGTTGTCCAGGGATCTCCAGGGTTCTCCCGGGTTCTCTAGGGTTCTCCCGGGTTCTCCAGGGTTCTCCAGGGTTCTCCTAGGTTCCCTAGGGTTCAGCTGGGTTCTCTAGGGTTCTCCCGGGTTCTCCAGGGTTCTCTGGGGTTCTGCTGGGTTCTCCATGGTTCCCTCGGGTTCTCCAGGTTTCTCCCGGGTTCTTCAAGGTTCTCCTAGGTTCCCTAGGGTTCTCCCGGGTTCTCCAGGTTTCTCTAGGGTTCTCCTGGGTTCTTCAGCATTCTTCAAGATTCTCCAGGGTTCTTTTGGGTTCTCCAGGGTTCTCCTGGGTTCTCTAGGATTCTCTAGGATTCTCTAGGGTTCTCTAGGGTTCTCCAGGGTTCTCCAGGGTTCTGCCGGGTTCTTTAGGGATCTCCAAGGATCTCCATTATTCTCCTGGGTTCTCCAAGGTTCTCCAAGGTTCTGCTGGGTTCTCGAGGGTTCTCTTGGGTTCTCATGGGTTCTCCCGGGTTCTCCTGTGTTCTCGAACATTCTCTAGGGTTCTCCAGGGTTCTCGAGTGTTCTCCCGGGTTCTCTCGGATTCTCCCGGGTTCTCGAAAGTTCTCCAGGGTTCTCTAGGGTTCTCCTGGGTTCTTCGTCATTTTTCAGGACTCTCTAGGGTTCTATTGGGTTCTGCTGGGTTCTCTAGGGTTCTCCACTGTTTTCCAGTGTTCTCTTGGGTTCTCTAGGGTTCTCCTAGGTTCTACTGTGTTCTGCTGGGTTCTTCAGGGTTCTCCAGGGTTCACCAGGGTTCTTCAGGGTTCTCTAGGGTTCTCTAAAGTTCTCCAGGGTTCTCCAGGGTTCTCCTAGGTTCTTTAGGGTTATCTTGGGTTCTCTAGGGCTCTCTCGGGTTCTACTGGGTTCTGTTGGGTTTTGTTGGGTTCTCTAGGGTTCTCTTGCGTTCTCCAGGATTCTCCAGTGTTCTCTAGGGTTATCCAAGATTCTCTAGGGTTCTCAAGGGTTCTCATGGGTCCTCCTAGGTTCTCCAAGGTTTAGCAGGGTTCTCTAGCGTTCTACTGGGTTTCCAGGGTTCTCCCGGGTTCTCGTCGCAATACACTTTACAAATAATGATTCCCTCAAAAAATAAGCAATGTAGTAATAGTGGGAACCAAGATATCAATCCAAGGAAGTAAAGAGTAAAGAGGAATAAGAGATAAGTGATTCAAATGAATGAAAAATGCTTGAAATGAATGAAATGCAACCTAAAAATCAAGTTAAAACTAAATGAACCTAGATGGGGTTAAATTCTATATGATATGAATGAAATGGAAAACAAAATGCTAATTAAAAAGATGCAATGCAGATCAGTACAGATTTCACAAGTTAACCAACTCAAAATTCAAGTTGGTCAAAACTGTGAAGTAGCTGCACCAAATGTTAGTAAACAACAAAACAAACACTTTTTACAAAGACAAGGTTAGTAAAATATGAACAAAAAACAAAGTTGGTCGAGAGTAAAAAATCTGGCTAGGTTTTGGTGCACCAAATGCACCACTCTCGGTCAACTATGAAAATATTTTTGATTTTCAAAATTCTGGATGGACAGATGTGTTCAAATGGATGAAAGAATGATCTTGTGAAATTTTGGCTCAAGCAAAAATGACAATGGCTAAGTCAGAATCCAAAATAACTCCCTGACCGCACCAAAACTAGCCAAAAACGAGCCAGAAATGGGGTGTCTCGGTCAAGTCATAGTTCCAGGCAATTTTGCTGCACCAAGACTTCTAGGGTGGCTTCGAAATATGGGGTTGGTCAAGGAAAATGTGATTATTTTTGTGTTTTGGGGTTTCTAAATGGGAGATGGCTCAATGGTGGGTGTTTTGGTGCGCCGGTGGCTTGTTTTGTGGCTCAAAATCTGACCTAGTCTATAACTACCTAAATCAGACCTGAAACCAGTTGAAATGGATGCTAATGATGTATGAATGAATATGAATGAATTCACCAAGAAGTATTTTTTATTTTCCTATTTTTTTTTTTGGGGGGGGGGGTTGGTGAAATAAAGTGATGCACAATGAATGAAAATGGACCTAAGACTAACCTAAACTAATGCAGAATTGAAAACAGTAGCAAAGCTCATAAATCTACACTAGAAAAGCATTTAAAGAAAGCATTAAAACTATCCTAACGTGACAAGCAAGCTAGGCCGTGTTGGTTTGGGAGTGCTACAACCTAAAATTGGTGTAACCCATGGCTAGGCCCCAATTAACCTATCCCTTGGAAGACATCCAAGTAGTTCACACACAATCCTAGGTCCGAAAGACTCCTCCCTAGTCCCCAACACAGTTTCACAAGCAAGCCAAGTTTTAAAGCAATTAAAGAAAGCTTGTAAAGTCACTACACTAAGCGCATGAATGTAAAATCAAAGCAACCAAACGCCTTCCTAGCAAGTAATGGCAATGCGCCTAGAGCCACCCTTAGTTCTTGATTTTCTTGATATTGTAAGACCTAAAACAGATTAGGAATTACCATAAACATTTGCAAGTGATTGCCTCCAATCGGTGGGAAGGTTTTCACAAGTTAAAGCAAATCAAGAAGTCAATACTAAGTAATGCTAAGCCCGCAACACCACACTTGTGGACTTTGATTCAATGTAAAACCTAATTCTATCTCAAAGCAATTAAGAAAAACATTAAAGAGAAGATGCAAAGAATACAGAACAGATCAAATACAAGAGGATCTATGGAAGAAAGAAGCGAAATCACATACACAAGTGAAGAAACAATGGTGCGCAAGAGAGAAGAGAGTGAAAGCCATGGATGCTTGAAGAGAAGAGAGAATTCGAATAGCTTTGCATTAGATCTGAATGTAAACTTCACAACTTATGTTTTAGATCTGAGTTTTTACAATATATACTAAAGTACAACTCAATTACAATAGAAACGAATGTACACAATCAAAGTTACATAGAGTTTGAAATGTTTTGGCGCGCAAGCACACGTGGAATGCATTTCAGTTGACTTAAAACGCACACAACTTCTTCGTTTTATCTCCAAATGCGACGATTCAAAAGCCACTAGGAAGTTCTGTAAGTTATCTTTAAAACGCCACCATTCCCACATCATTTCGCGTTGTGGCGCGCTTTCCATAAATAAAACACTGAGACACGTTCACTGGGCCAATCTGGCCTGGTGAACCTCACTTAATAAGTTTATATAAATTTCAATTCAAGTCCAAATTAAATGAAATCAGCGCCCAATTAAGGCCCTTTAAGTTAGCTAAACAACCCAACAAGTTTCCCTTAATATAGAGATCAAACGAATCCAGGAGCCCAATTTAAGTCCACTATACTCATGAGACGTGTGAGCTTGTGCTTCAGCTGCACAAGGGCCAACTTCAAATGCGTGTGAAGTCTTCAATTCTTGTCCAATTTGCACGCTTCAAATTTTTGCTTAAATCTGTACATGTCTACTTTAATCTGCAACTGAAATCAATTAATTTGGATCTCTGTAGAAATTATAATAAATCAAACAGTGAACCATGTCAGTTTCGGGTTAGTACAAAATAATGCTTAATTTACTGTTTTTATGCACAATTTAGTGTTAAGGCCTCAAATGGTCTAATAACTCAAATAACATTTAATTTATCATTATTAACAACTTATAAACATTAACAAAACATAATTAAATAAATAAAATAAGATAAATATTTGACTCATCAAATTACCCCACACTTGGAGTTTTGCACTCCTGGACAAAAGAATAGAATAAGATTATGTAACAATTTTAAAAGTTTCCAAGACCAAATAATGTTATGAGCAAAAGAATATGAATTCAACAATCCAAGTATAGAATAATCAAAACAATCAAGAGCATGCTCCAACACAAAGGTAAAGAAGAATTTCAATCAATTTAATTAATGGATCAAAGTTAGGTAAAATCTCTCACAAGTGTATCTCTCAATCTCTCAAGTGTTTAGGCTAAGTGTTTACACTCAAAGCACATCATGAATATAAATGTTACCATAAGCTTGACAAACCTCTAATTTCCATCACTTGAAACACATGCAACCAAAGATCAAAAGGGCTTTTATAAGCTTGTAATGAGGCCAAGGTGAAGGTGTGGTAAAAGAAAGGGAAACAAAGCTAAGAACCAAAGAGAGAAGATGAGCAATGGGGAATGGATGAAATAAGAATGAAGTGTACCCCAAATCACATATTTACCAACATAAGCGCTTCTCTTTTTCTTTTGATTTTTCTCTTTTCTTTCTTTCCTTTTTCTTTTCTCAACTTTTCATTTCTTTTTCAACTTTTCCTTTTTCTCAATTTCAAGCTTCTTTTTCAATTCAATCTCTCTTTCATACCAACTTACAATGCATCAAATCTCTTTTCAAACCTTCATCATATTCATAATTAAGCGCATGGTACCATAAGGCAACAAAAGGTGACAACCCCACACTTATATTCAAACCAATTCCCAAAACAATTCCAAAACTCATCCAATCTCAAAGGTTAGGTATCATCATGGTCTTTTGGCTTCAAGGCTTGTAATGAGCTCAAAATCATCAAGAAAAGGTTAGTAAGGCTCAAAGGGGGTAAACAAGGGAAATAATGCAAGGTAGGTCAATATGGTCAAGTAGCTAAAAATCAAAGAAGGCCTAAATCATCTCAATGGCGCATATGAACAAATAATATCAACAAGAGTTAAGTCAAGTTCTAGAACATCTACAAACATGAGTGAATCACACAAGAAGGAAATAAGCTCAAATCTCACTAGGGTTCATTCTACCAAAAATTGATCCAAAACCAAATTTTCATGAAAAACTAACTAAACCAAAATGTAAGAAACACGTCTATCAAGTTTGAAAACTCCTACAAAGAATGATGAATCAAAAAGTCTACTCACAAACATTACAAGTAAAGGAAAACAATGAAAACATGTCATAACAAATCGGGAATAATATTATCAAACCAAATAATTTACTATACAAAAGTCAAAACATAACTCAATTCAATCCAATAATTATCAAAAAAGGCAAAGCCTAATACCCCACACTTGAAGGACACATTTCCTCAATGTGAATTAAGAATAAGGTTAGATAGATATTACCTCAAAGGCTTCCAAAAACCGAGGAGAATGCACTCATAAGTTACTCTTGTACAATTCAACCAAGCCAAATGAGTCATGGAACCTTGCGGTTCTCCTCAAGTTCCTTACCATTTAAGTTACTTGAATCAACATATCCTATATAAGGTGGCGGCTGTTTCCACTCAAAGTCATCAATGAACTGCCACTTTTCTCCTTCAAACTCTTTCTTTTGCTTTTCTATTTTCTCCTTTTTTTGTGAATTTTCTAATGTACCTGCAAAAGACAAGTCTAATGGAATATTTACATCATGGTCTAAAGAAAAATTTGCACACTGGCCATGTTGGCCGAACACTGTATGGGTCTCAAAGTCATCAAACTATACACTGTTCCAAGTTCTATTTACATCACTATATACATATTCACAATCCATGGGTCTTTTTGTGTTTTTCAGCTTTTTGAAGTTCCTGTGTCCTTTGCCTTAGCTCTCAAGCAAGCTCCTATCAAAGATCCTGTAGCAAGCTGCAGCAAAACAACACAAGAGCAACTATGCAAATGCAAATGCAATACCTAAACTATATGCAGTGGATGAATCAAACAAATCTCTCACTTCTACTTCTACTTTTACTTCCCCAGCAACGGCGCCAATTTGAAAGTGATTTTTATCTTAAATCCCCCACAACGGCGCCAATTTGATAAAGTGCACGTCGCAATACACTTTTCAAACAATGATTCCCTCAACAAATAAGCAATGTAGTAATAGTGGGAACCAAGATATCAATCCGTGGAAGTAAAGAGTAAAAAAGGAATAAGAGATGAGTGATTCAAATGAGTGAAAAATGCATGAAATGGATGAAATGCAACCTAAAAATCAAGTTAAAACTAAATGAACCTAAATGGGGTTAAATTCTATATGATATGAATGAAATGGAAAACAAAATGCTAATTAAAAAGATGCAATACAGATCAGTACAGAATTCACAACTTAACCAACTCAAAATTCAAGTTAAGAGCACTTACCTTTGCCAAAAATTCAAGTTGGTCAAAACTGTGAAGTAGCTGCACCAAATGTTAGTAAACAATAAAGCAAACACTTTTTACAAAGACGTGGTTAGTAAAATATGTACAGAAATGGTGGTTGACCGAGTATCAATGATTTTGGCTAAGTTTGGTGCACCAAAAGTGCACCACTCGGTCAAGTGCAATTATTTTTGATTTTTTTTAAACCCTGGCCGAGCACAAATGATCTAAATGATAAAAGAATGAAGTGGTAAAAATATGGTTCGGGCAAAGTTGAAGATGGCTAAGCCAAAATGCAAGATCAAGTTCTGACCGAGTAAAAAACTAGCCAAAACTAGCCAAAAATGGGTGGCTCTCGGTCAAGTACTAGATCCAGTCAACTTTGCTGCACCAAGAATGAAATGACATGTTCAAAATGCATGGTTGGCCGAGGGAAATGATGCTATTTTTGTATTTTGGAGTTTTTAAGTGGAAGATGGCTCAATGATGTGGTTTTGGTGCGCCGGTGGCTTGTTTTGTGGCTCAAAACTGACCTAGAAATTGACTAAGCTGGTTCAGACCCAAAAATAATGGGAAATGAAAGGTATGAATATATGAATGAATATGAATGAATGCACCAAGGAGTATTTTTGATTTTTCTATATTTTTTGGGGGGGTTTTAGTGAAACAAAGTGAAAATCAATGAATGAAATGAACCTAAGACTAACCTAAACTAATGCAGAATTTAAAACAGTGGCAAAGCTCATAAATCTACACTAGAAAAGCACTTAAAGAAAGCAATAAAACTATCCTAACGTGACAAGCAAGCTAGGCCGTGTGGTTTGGGAGTGCTACAACCTAAAATTGGTGTAACCCATGGTTAGGCCCCAATTAACCTATCCCTTGGAAGACATCCAAGTAGTTCACACACAATTCAAGGTCCGAAAGACTCCTCCCTAGTCCCCAACACAGTTTCACAAGCAAGCCAAGTTTGAAAGCAATTAAAGAAAAGCTTGTAAATTCACTAACTATTAGCGCATGGAAAGTAAATGAAAGAAACCAAACGCAATCCTAGCAAGCATGATAACGTGCCTAGAGCCACTCTTAGTTCTTGATTTTCTTGATATTGTAAGACCTAATACAGATAAGGAATTACCATGAACATTTGCAAGTGATTACCTCCAATCGGTGGGAAGGTTTTCACAAGTTAAAGCAAATCAAGAAGTCAATACTAAGTAATGCTAAGCCCGCAACACCACACTTGTGGACTTTGATTCGGTGTAAAACCTAATTCTAACGCAAAGCAATTAAGAAAAACATTAAAAGGAAGGTGCAAAGAACACAGAACAGATCATAACACAAGAGTATCAATGGAAGAAAGAAGCGGAAAGACATACACAATGAAGCAACAATGATGCGCAAGGTAGAAGAGAGTGAAAGCAACGGATGCTTGAAGAGAAGAGAGAATTCGAATAGCTCTGCATTAGATCTGAATATAAACTTCACAAATTATGTTTCTGATCTCATTTTTTACAATATATACTAAAGTACAACTTAATTACAATAGAAACGAATGTACACAATCAATGTTACATAGGATTTGAAACGTTTTGGCGCGCAAGCACCCGTGGAATGCATTTCAGCTAACTTAAAACGCGCACATCTTTTTCGTTTTTGCTCCAAATGCGATGATTCAAAAGCCACAAAAACGCTCTATGAGTTATCTTTAAAACGCCACCGTTCCCACTTGAATTGGCGTTGTGGCGCGCTTTCCATAAATAAAAAACTGAGAGGTGTTCATTGGGCCAATCCGGCCTGGTGAACCTTGCTTAACAAGTTTATATAAATTTCAATTCAAGTCCAAATTACATGAAATCAGCTCTCAACGAAGGCCCTTTAAGTTAGCTAAGCAACCCAACAAGTTTCACTTAATTTAGAGATCAAACGAATCCAGGAGCCCAATTTAAGTCCACTATACTCATGAGACGTGTGAGCCTGTGCTTCAGCTGCACAAGGTGCCAACTTCAAATGCGTGTGGAATATTCAATTCTTGTTCAATTTGCACGCTTCAAATTTTGGCTTAAAGCTCTACATGTATACTTTAATCTGCAATTGGAATCAATGAATTTGGATCTCTGTAGAAATTACAATAAATCAAACAGTGAACCATGTCAGTTTCGGGTTACTACAAAATAATGCTTAATTTACTGTTTTTAAGCACAATTTAGTGTAAAGGCCTCAAATGGTCTAATAACTCAAATAACACTTAATTTATCATTATTAACAACTTATAAACATTAACAAAACATAATTAGATAAATAAAATAAGATAAATATTTGACTCATCAGTTCTCCAGGATTCTCCAGTGTTCTCCAGGGTTATCCAAGATTCTCCAGGGTTCTCATGGGTCCTCCCAGGTTCTCCAAGGTAATCCAGGGTTCTCTAGGGTTCTACTGGGTTTCTAGGGTTCTTTCGGGTTCTCGAGGGTTCTCTAAGGTTCTCTCGGGTTCTCCCGGGTTCTCTTGGGTTCTTGAACGTTCTCTAGGGTTTTCCAGGGTTCTCTAGGGTTCTCTAGTGTTCTCTCGGGTTCTCTCAGGTTCTCCTGAGTTCTCCATGGTTGTCTAGAGTTCTCCCGGGTTCTTCAGCGTTTTTCAGGATTCTCCAAGGTTTTGTTGGGTTCTCTAGGGTTCTCCCGAGTTCTCCACTGTTTTCTAGGGTTCTCCAAGGTTCTCTAGGGTTCTCCTAGGTACTACTCGGTTCTGCTGGGTTCTCTAGGGTTCTCCATGGTTCTTTAGGGTTCTCCAAAGTTCTCCAAGGTTCTCCTGGGTTCTCTAGGGTTATCTTGGGTTTTTAGGGCCCTCCCGAGTTCTCTAGGGTTCTCCAGGATTCTCCAGTGTTCTCCTGGGTTCTCCAAGGCTCTCGTAGGATCTGCAGGGTTTTCCCGAGTTCTCTAGGATTCTCCAGTGTTCTCTTGTGTTCTCCAGGATTCTCTAGTGTTCTCTAGGGCTCTCCTAGGATCTGTAGGGTTCTTTGGGTTCTCAAGGATTCTCTAGTGTTCTCTTGCGTTCTCCAGTGTTTTCTAGGGTTCTCCAAGGTTTTCTAGGGTTTTCCAGGGTTCTCAAGGGTTCTCAAGGGTCCTCCTAGGTTCTCCAAGGTTCTCTAGGGTTCTATTGGGTTTCTAGGGTTCTCTAGGGTTCTCCCGGGTTCTCTAGGGTTCTGTTTGATTCTCCAAGGCTCTCCAGGGTTCTTTCAGGTTCTCCAAGGTTCTCTAGGGTTCTCCAGGGTTCTGTTGGGTTCTCTAGTGTTCTCCAGGGTTCTCCCGGGTTCTCCAGGATTCTCTAGGGTTCTCCCAGGTTCTCCAGGGCTCTCTCGGGTTCTCAAGGGTTCTCCAGTGTTCTTCTAGGTTCTCAAGGGTTCTCTATGGTTCTCCCGGGTTCTTTAGGGCTGTCCAGGGTTCTGTTGGGTTCTCCAGGATTCTCCAAGTTTCTCTAGGGATCTGCTGGGTTCTCCAGGGTGCTCCCGGGTTCTCTAGGGTTCTGCTGGGTTTTGCTGGGTTCTCTAGTGTTCTATGGGGTTTTGGTGGGTTTTGGTGGGTTCTCTAGGGTTATCCAGGGTTCTCTAGGGATCTCCCATGTTCTCCAAAGTTCTTTGGGGTTCACCAGGGTTCTCCAGGATTCTCGAGGGTTCTCCCGGGTTCTTTAGGGTTCTCCAAGGTTCTCTAGGGTTGTGCTAGGTTCTTTTGGGTTCTCCAAGGTTCTCCAAGGATCTCTAGGGTTCCCCAGGGTTTTCCCGGGTTCTTCAGGGTTCTCCTAGGTTCTCTTGGGTTTTGCAGGGTACTGTTGGGTTCTCCAGGGTTCTCCCGGGTTCTTTAGGGATCTCTAGGGTTCTCTTGGGTTCTCCAGTGTTCTACTAGGTTTTGCCGGGTTCTCCAGGGTTCTCCCACGTTCTCCAAGGTTCTCGCATGTTCTCCAGGGTTCTTTAGGGTTCACCAGGGTTCCGCTGGGTTCTGTTGGGTTCTCCAGGATTCTCCTGGGTTCTCTAAGGTTCTCTAGGGTTCTTCAGGGTTCTCCTGGGTTCTCCTAGGTTCTTCAGGGTTCTCCAGGGTTCTCCCGGGCTCTCCCGGGTTCTCTAGGGATCTCTAGGGTTCTTTAGGGTTCTCCAGGATTCTCCAAGTTCTCTAAGGTTCTCTAGGGTTCTTTTGGGTTCTCCAAGGTTCTCGAGGGTTCTGCTGGGTTCTCCAGGATTCGCTAGGGATCTCCCGGGTTCTCCTGGGTTCTACTGGGTTCTCGAGGGTTCTCTAGGGTTCTCCAGGGTTCTTCTGGGTTCTCTAGGGTTCTCCAGGGTTGTCCACAGTTCTCCCAGGTTCTCCAGGGATCTCCAGGGTTTTGTGGGGTTCTGTTGGGTTTTGCAGGGTTCACCCGGGTTCTCTAGGGTTCTCTAGGGTTCTCCCGGGTTCTCCAGGGTTCTATAGGGTTCTCCTGAGTTCTCTAGGGTTCTGTTGGGTTCTCCAAGGATCTAGGGTTCTCTAGGGTTCTGTTGGGCTCTCTAGGGTTCTCCTGGGTTCTCCAGGGTTCTCCAGGGTTCTCTCGGGTTCTCCAGGGTTCTCCAGGGTTTTGTTGGGTTGTCCAGGGTTGTCCAGGGTTCTCTTGGGTTCTCCAGGGTTCTCCAACGTTCTCCAGGGTTCTCCCAGGTTCTCTAGGGTTCTCTAGGGTTCTCAAGGGTCCTCTAGAGTTCTCTTAGGTTCTCCATGGTTCTCCCGGGAACTCCCAAGCTCTCTAGGGTTCTCAAGGGTTTTGTTGGGTTCTCTAGGGTTCTCACGGGCTCTTGCGGGTTCTCCAGGGTTTTCCAGGGTTCTCTAGGGATCTCCAGGGATCTCTAGGGTTCTCCAAGGTTCTACTGGGTTCTGTTGGGTTCTCTAGGGTTCTCCCAGGTTCTCAAGGATTCTCCAGGGTTCTCCAGGGTTCTATTGGGTTCGTTAAGGTTCTATAGGGTTCTCAAGGGTTCTCTAGGGTTCTCCAAGGTTCTCTAGGGTTCTCCAAGGTTCTGCTGGGTTCTCCAAGGTTCTCTAGGGTTCTCCAGGGTTCTCTAGGATCTCTAGTGTTCTTCAGGGTTCTCTACGGTTCTCCAAGGTTCTCCCGAGTTCTCTAGGGTTCTGCTGGGTTCTACTGGGTTCTCCAGGTTTCTCCAAGGTTCTGTTGGGTTCTCTCGGGTTCTGTAGGGTTCTGCTAGGTTCTGTTGGGTTCTCAGAGTTCTCCCAGGGTTCTTTAGGGTTCTTCAGGGTTCTCTAGGGTTCTTTAGGGTTCTGCTCGGTTCTGCTGGGTTCTCCCGGGTTCTCTAAGGTTCTGTAGAGTTCTCCCAGGTTCTCTAGGGTTCTCCAAGGTTCTCCCGGGTTCTCCCGGGTTCTCCCGAGTTCTCCAGGGTTCTCCAAGGTTCTACTGGGTTCTGTTGGGTTCTCTAGGGTTCTCCCAGGTTCTCCAGGGTTTTCTTGGGTTCTTTAGGGTTCTCTCGGGTTCTCCAGGGTTCTCTAGGGTTCTCAAGGGTTCTCTCGGGTTCTCCTGGGTTCTCCAAGGTTCTCGAGGGTTCTCCCGGGTTCTCCAGGGATCTCTAGTGTTCTCCAGGGTTCTCTACGGTTCTCCAAGGTTCTCCCGAGTTCTCCAGGGTTTTGCTGGGTTCTGCTGGGTTCTCCAGGGTTCTGCTGGGTTCTCAAGGGTTCTGTTGGGTTCTCAAGGGTTCTGCTGGGTTCTCCCGGGTTCTCCTGGGTTCTCTAGGGTTCTCCCGGGTTGTCCACGGTTCTCCCAGGTTCTCTAGGGTTCTTCGGGGTTTGATGAGTCAAATATTTATCTTATTTTATTTATCTAATTATGTTTTGTTAATGTTTATAAGTTGTTAATAATAATAAATTAAGTGTTATTTGAGTTATTAAACCATTTGAGGCCTTAACACTAAATTATGCATAAAAATAGTAAATTAAGCATTATTTTGTACTAACCCGAAACTGACATGGTTCACTGTTTTATTTATTGTAATTTCTATAGAGATCCAAATTCATTGATTCTGGTTGCGCATTAAATTACACACGTTGAGCTTTAAGCCAAAATTTGAAGCGAGCAATTTGGACAAGAATTGAGGATTCCACAGGCGTTTGAAGTTGGCCCTTGTGCAGCTGAAGCACAAGCTCACGCGTCTCATGAGAATCTTGGACTTAAATTGGGCTCCTAGATTCGATTGATCTCTGAATTGAGTGAAACTTGTTGTGTTATTTAGCTAACTTAAAGGTCCTTAATTGGGAGCTTATTTAATTTAATTTGGACCTGAATTTAAATTTATATAAATTTATTAAGTGGGGTTCACCAGGCCGGATTGGCCCAGTGAACACGTCTCAGTGTTTTATTTATGGAAAGCGCGCCACAACGCCAATTCAAGTGGGAACGGTGGCGTTTTAAAGATAACTCACAGAGCTTCCTAGTGGCTTTTGAATCGTCGCATTTGGAGCTAAAACGAAGAAGATGTGCGCGTTTTAAGTCAGCTAAAATGCATTCCACGTGTGCTTGCGCGCCAAAACGTTTCAAATCCTATGTAACTTTGATTGTGTACATTCGTTTCTATTGTAATTAAGTTGTACTCTAGGATATATTGTAAAAACTGAGATCAGAAACATAAGTTGTGATGTTTACATTCAGATCTAATACAGAGCTATTCGAATTCTCTCTTTTCTTCACGCATCCATGGCTTCCTTCATCTTCTAGCTTGCGCATCATTGTTGCTTCATTGTGTATGTGTTTCTAATTCTTTCTTCCATTGAAACTCTTGTGTTATGATCTGTTATGTGTTCTTTGCATCTTCCCTTTACTACTTTTCTTATTTTCTTTGAGATAGAATTAGGTTTTTACACCGAACAATGTCCACTTGTATGGTGTTGCGGGCTTAGCATGGCTTGAACTTGATTTCTTGGTTTGCCTTAACTAGTGAATGCTATCCGGATAGGAAGTGGAAGCTAGCAAATCTTTGTGTTTTCTAATCTGTTTTAGGACTCTTAATACCAAGAAAATCAAGAGCCAAGGGTGGCTCTAGGCGCATTACCATTGCTTGCTAGGAAGGCGTTTGATTGCTTTCTTTTACTTTCCATGCGCTTAGTGTAGTGATTTACTTGCTTTTGGTTAATTGCTTTAAAACTTGGCTTGCTTGTAAAACTGTGTTGGGGACTAGGGAGGAGTCTTTCAGACCTAGGATTGTGTGTGAACTACTTGGATGTCTTCCAAGGGATAGGTTAATTGGGACCTAGCCATGGGTTACATCAATTTTAGGTTGTAGCACTCCCAAACCAACACGGCCTAGCTTGCTTGTCAAGTTAGGATAGATTTAATGCTTTCTTTAAATGCTTTTCTAGTGTAGGTTTATGAGCTTTGCTACTGTTTTCAATTCTGCATTAGTTTAGGTTAGATTTTAGGCCATTTTCATTCATTGCACTTCACTTTATTTCACCAAAACCCCCCCAAAAAAATAGAAAATTCAAAAATACTCCTTGGTGCATTCATTCATATTCATTCATACATCATTAGCATCCATTTACCACTGGTTTTAGGTCTGATTTAGGTAGCTATAGACTAGGTCAGATTTTGAACCACAAAACAAGCCACCGGCGCACCAAAACCATAGCATTGAGCCATCTTCCACTTAAAAACTCCAAAATACAAAAATAGCATCATTTCCCTCGGCCAACCATGCATTTTGAACATGTCATTTCATTCTTGGTGCAGCAAAGTTGACTGGATCTAGTACTTGACCGAGAACCACCCATTTTTGGCTAGTTTTGGCTAGTTTTTGGCTCAGTCAGAACTTGATCTTGCATTTTGGCTTAGCCATCTTCAACTTTGCCCAAACCAAATTTTTACCACTTCACTCTTTCATCCATTAGGTCATTTGTGCTTGGCCAGGGTTTAAAAAAAATCAAAAATACCGAGTGGTGCACTTTTAGTGCACCAAACTTAGCCAAAATCATTGATACTCGGTCAACCCCCATTTCTGTACATATTTTACTAACCACGTCTTTGTAAAAAGTGTTTTTTTTGTTGTTTACTAACATTTGGTGCAGTTACTTCACAGTTTTGACCAACTTGAATTTTTGGCAAAGGTAAGTGCTCTTCACTTGAATTTTGAGTTGGTTAAGTTGTGAAATCTGTACTGATCTGCATTGCATTCTTTAAATTAGCATTTTGTTTTCCATTTCATTCATATCATATAGAATCTAACCCCATTTAGGTTCATTTATTTTTAACTTGATTTTTAGGTTGCATTTCATCCATTTCATGCATTTTTCACTCATTTGAATCACTTATCTCTTATTCCGCTTTACTCTTTGCTTCCACGGATTGATATCTTGGTTCCCACTATTACTACATTGCTTATTTGTTGAGGGAATCATTGTTTGAGAAGTGTATTGCGACGTGCATTCTACTGGGTTCTGCTAGGTTCTCTAGGGTTCTCTAGAGATTTCCAAGGTTCTCTAGGGTTCTCCAGGGTTCTCCCGAGTTCTCCAGGGTTCTCCAAGGTTCTCCAGGATTCTCTCGGGTTCTTCAGGGTTCTCCAAGGATCTCTAGTGTTCTCCAGGGTTCTCTACGGTTCTCCCAAGTTCTCCAAGGTTCTCTCGGGTTCTCCAAGGTTCTCTAGGGTTCTGCCGGGTTCTCTACGGTTCTGCTGGGTTCTCAAGGGTTTTGTTGGGTTCGCCCAGGTTCTCCAGGATTCTCTAGGGTTCTCCAGGGTTTTGCTGGGTTCTCTAGGGGTTTCCTAGGTTCTCTAGGGTTCTCCACGGTTCTACCAGGTTCTCTAGGGTTCTCTAGGATTCTCTGGGGTTCTGTTGGGTTCTGCTAGGTTCTCCAAGGTTCTTTAGGGATCTCCAGGGTTCTCCCGAGTTCTCCAGGGTTCTCTCGGGTTCTCCAGGGTTCTCTAGGGTTCTCTAGGGATCTCCAGGGTTCAAGTAGGTTCTCCAGGGTACTCCAGGGTTCTGCTGGGTTCTCCAAGGTTCTCTAGGGTTCTCCCAGGTTCTCCAGGGTTCTCCCAGGTTCTCTAGGGTTCTCTAGTATTCTCCTAGGTTCTCTAGGGTTCTCCCGGGTTTTCTAGGGATCTCTAGTGTTCTCCAAGGTTCTTTACGATTCTCCAAGGTTCTCCCGAGTTCTCCAGGGTTCTGCTGGGTTCTGCTGGGTTCTCCCGGGTTCTCCAGGGTTCTCTAGGGTTCTGTTGGGTTCTCCAGGGTTTTGCTGGGTTCTCAAGGGTTCTCCCAGGTTCTCTAGGATTCTCTAGGGTTCTCCAGGGTTCTGCTGGGTTCTCTAGGGTTCTCCCGGGTTCTCCAGGGTTCTCCACGGTTCTCCCAGGTTCTCTAGGGTTCTCTAGTGTTCTTCAGGGTTCTGCTAGGTTCTCTAGGGTTCTCTAGGGTTCTCTAGGGATCTCCAGGTTTCTCTAGGGTTCACCCGAGTTCTCCAGGGTCTCCAAGGTTCTCCAGGGTTCTCTCGGGTTCTCCAGGGTTCTCCAGGCTTCTCCAAGGATCTCCAGGGTTCTGTTGGGTTCTCCAAGGTTCTCTAGGGTTCTCCCAGGTTCTCCAGCGTTCTCTAGTGTTCTCCTGGGTTCTCCAAGGTTCTCTTGGGTTCTTTGATAAAGCACTTTTGTCGCGGTGCGCTCTATGCAAAAGAATGATTCCCCAAAACCATAATAATGTAGCACAGTGGGAACCAAGATATCAATCCAAGGAAGTAGAAAATGTATGAATGAGAAATGAGTGATTCAATGGGGAATGAATGTATGAAATGTAACCTAAAAATCAAAATAAAACTAAAATGAACCTAAGAAAGGTTAAATTCTATACGCTATGTAAATGGATGGAAAACATAATGCTAATCAGAATATAAAATGCACAACAGTACAGTTTCCACAAAATTAACCAAAACCAAAATCAACACAAGAGCACTTACCTTGGTCAAAATTGAAGTTGGTGATGAGTCAAATATTTATCCTATTTTATTTATTTAATTATGTTTTGTTAATGTTTATAAGTTGTTAATAATGATAAATTAATTGTTATTTGAGTTATTAGACCATTTGAGGCCTTAACACTAAATTGTGCATAAAAACAGTAAATTAAGCATTATTTTGTACTAACCCGAAACTGACATGGTTCATTGTTTGATTTATTGTAATTTCTACAGAGATGAAAATTCATTGATTCCAGTTGCAGAGTAAATTAGACACGTAGAGCTTTAAGCCAAAATTTGAAGCGTGCAATTTGGACAAGAATTGAAGATTTCACACGCGTTTGAAGTTGGCCCTTGTGCAGCTGAAGCACAAGCTCACGCGTCTCATGAGTATCATGCATTTAAATTGGGCTCCTGGATTCCATTGAATTCTGAATTGAGTGAAACTTGTTGGGTTGTTTAGCTAACTTAAAGGGCTTCAATTGGGCTCCGATTTCATGCAATTTGGACCTGAATTGAAATTTATATGAAGTTATGAAGTGGGGTTCACCAGGCCGGATTGTCCCAATGAACACGTCTTAGTGTTTCATTTATGGAAAGCGCGCCACAACGCCAAATGATGTGGGAACGGTGGCGTTTTTAACTTAGCTCATAGAGATTTCTTGTGGCTTTTGAATCGTTGCATTTTGAGCCAAAACGAAGATGTGCGCGTTTTAAGTCAGCTGAAATGCATTCCACGTGTGCTTGCGCGCCAAAACGTTTCAAATTCTATGTAACTTTGATTGTGTACATTCGTTTCTATTGTAATTAAGATGTACTCTAGTATATATTGTAAAAACTGAGATCAAAAACATAAGTTGTGACATTTACATTCAGATCTAATGCAGAGCTATTCGATTTCTCTCTCTTTTCTTCACGCATCCATGGCTTCCTTCATCTTCTACCTTGCGCATCTTTGTTGCTTCATTGTGTATGTGTTTCCGCTTCTTTCTTTCATTGATACTCTTATGTTATGATCTGTTCTGTGTTCTTTTCATCTTCTCTTTAATGTTTTCTTTAAGTTCTTGAATGTTTTAGAGTAGATTTTACCGAACAAATTCTTTGGAAAAGCCACCAATGACTCACTACTCTTAGATTTGAGCCTTGACTTGGTTTAGTTTGTGGAAACTCTTGAGATTTCATTGTTGAAGCTTGCGTATGGATATGGTGAAATTCTAAATGAAAGAGATTAGGGTTTCACAATGTCAAGTCCACTCAAAAGCTAAGGTACGACATTGAGTTATGTGTGCATGTTCCATGGAATGAGTTTGTGCTTTCTTTACATGCTTTGAATTTTACATGCTTTGATTTTATGTGCTTTCAATGTTATAATAGATTACTGTTTTCCATAGTTAGAGTACTGTTTAGGTTGATTAGATTTAGATTTAAATGCCTTGCTACAATTTACAATTCATGCATTAGCTTAGGGTAGTGTTTAGGCCATTTCCACACATTTCCAAGCACTTTGATTCACCAAAACCCCCCTGAAAAATTAGAAAAATCAAAAACAAACTTTGGTGCATTCATTCATATATTCATACCTTTCATTTGCCACTGTTTTTGGGTCTGAACCAGCTTAGTCATTTTCTAGGTCAGTTTTGAGCCAAAAACGCACCAAAACACCCTCCATTGAGCCATCTCTCACTTAGAAACCCCAAAATACAAAAATAACATCATTTCTCTCGGCCAACCATACATTTTATACATGCCATTTCATTCTTGGTGCAGCAAAGTTGGCTGGATCTAGTACTTGACCGAGAAGGCTTGATTTTTGGCTAGTTTTGGCAAATTTTGGCTCGGTCAGAACTTGATCTTGGATTTTGGCTTAGCCATCTTCAATTTTGCTCGAACCAAATTTTTACCACTTCATTCTTTCATCCATTAGAACATTTGTGCTCGGCCAGAGTTTAAAAAAAATAAAAAATAATTGTACTTGACCGAGAGGTGTACCTTTTGGTGCACCAACTTAGCCAAAATCATTGATACTCGGTCAACCCTCATTTTTGTACATATTTTGCTAACCTTGTCTTTGTAAAAAGTGTTTGTTTTTGTGTTTACTAACATTTGGTGTCGCTACTTCATAGTTTTGACCAACTTGAATTTTTGGCAAAGGTAAGTGCTCTTAACTTGAATTTTGAGTTGGTTAACTTGTGAAATCTGTACTGATCTGCATTGTATTTTTATAATTAGCATTTTGTTTTCCATTTCATTCATATCATATAGAATTTAACCCCATTTAGGTTCATTTAGTTTTAACTTGATTTTTAGGTTGCATTTCATTCATTCATTCATTTTTCCCTCATTTGAATCACTTATTTCTTATTCTTCTTTACTCTTTACTTCCACGGATTGATATCTTGGTTCCCACTGTGCTACATTATTATTGTTTTTTGGGAATCATTCTTTTGCATAATACGTGATACGACGCGCGTGTTATCTGTTGGTCAAAACTGTGAAGTGGCTGCATAAAACGTTAGGAAATAACAAAACAAACAACTTTTACAAAGCACTGGTTGACAAAATATGAACAAAAAATGACCTTGACCGAGTTACACTAATTTTGGCTAGGTTTGGTGCACTAAGTAGCACACCTCTCGGTCAAGTTGAAACTGTTTATGATTTTCAAAATTCTGGGTGGACAAAATGATTCAAATGGATGAAAGAATGAACCTGTGAAATTCTTGGTCGAGCAAAAATGACAATGGTCAAGTCAAAATGCAAAATTACTCCCTGACTGCACCAAAACTAGCCAAAAACGAGCCAGAAATGGGGTGTCTCGGTCAAGTCATAGTTCTGGACATTTTTGCTGCACCAATATTTCTAGGGTGGACTGTCATATATGATATATGAATGCTGTAAAATTATTGGTCGAGCAAAATTGAAGATGGTTCAGTCAAAATGCAAAATCAAGTTCTGACCGAGCCAAAAACTAGCCAAAAATGGATGGGTCTCGGTCAGAGCTCAATCTAGAGAACTTTGCACGGTCAAGAATCTTAGGGTGGCTTGGAAATATGGGGTTGGTCGAGGGAAATTCAATTATTTTTGGGTTTTGAGGCTTAAAAATGGGAGATGACCGTGTAGTGATGAATCTAGTGCGTTTTGGTTCAAATCCTGACTAGTGTGAACAGTACCACACGGTCAGAATTCAAAAATAGTGGCAAATGGATGCTATGAATGATGTATGAATGCAGAAATGAATATTTATGATTTTTCCAGATTTTTCCAGGGGGTTTTGGGATGCAAAGAAATTAAAATGGAATTTTAAAGCAAAGTAAACTAGCCTACACTACCTAATGCATGAAACCATCTCTAAACTAATGCCTAAACTGGACTATCCCTAAAATAACATCCTAAATCCTATAAGAACAGATTCAAACAGTAAATGAAAGCAATAAAGTTTCGTAATTCAATAAATCTCTACACTACAAGGCATGAAATTTAAAGAAAGCATGAATTCAAATCAAGGAAAATGACTTTGGTGCTCAAGCCAATCCTAAGGTTTGTCACTACTAGAAAAAGGGGATTCAACGTCATACACCAACGTCGGTTGTAAATATAACCGACGTTGTTTTATACGCGGTGGCAAAGTTGTAAATATAACTACATTTCCACGTCGGTTACAAATACAACCGTCGTTGAAAATAATACAACGTCGGTTATTTATTTAAACGACGTTGATAGTCTGAGTATCAACGTCGTTTGGTATTATAACCGACGTTGTATATTGATTTAACGTCATTTTATTTAGTAACCGACGTTGATGATTATTATTTCAAAACTCCCAGCAGCGCGATCTCTTTTATTTTGTTGCGCGCTTTTCATCGTTTCCCCTTTCTCACGAGTCCCTCTTCTACTGTCACCAGCGCCACCAGCG
Source organism: Macrotyloma uniflorum (assembly GCA_016859785.1). Classification (NCBI taxonomy): domain Eukaryota; kingdom Viridiplantae; phylum Streptophyta; class Magnoliopsida; order Fabales; family Fabaceae; genus Macrotyloma; species Macrotyloma uniflorum. The sequence continues at coordinate 261,612 of BDMB01000134.1, forward strand.
CCACCACCCGCCGCCAGTGGTTGTTTGGGTCTTCTCTGCTTGTTGCTGTCAAAGATATTCGTGGTTCGCCGCCTACTAGTAAGGGTTTAGCCCCTCTCTCCCTCTCTCGCGATTTTTTTCCCTTTGCAGTGACTGCTCAGTAAATTTTTTCCCTTTGGTAGTTTTTCAGTTCCTGTTATGTTAAACCACATTATCATAATGTTTTAAGATTCGTTAGAAAAAGGAAGGTACCAGGTTGTCAATCTGTTCTAAATGATTACAACACGCGCTCGCTCGACACCATTTACATCAATTTCATCGACGCGCTCCCCGTGGTACTCTTCTTCTTCCGATTATGTTTCAGTTCGAATTTCGAATCTTAAAGATTTGCTTTCAATTTGACGTCGTTTCGTTCTTTGTAGGTGAAATACTGTTCGGAGAATAACAAGCGCCTTATCCATTTCTCCACTTGCGAAGTGTACGGGAAAACGATTGGAGCCTTTCTCCCCAAAGATAGTCCTCTTCGTAAGGTAACCTTTCTTTTGTTCTTTAACTGTTTCTTTTTAGACCTTTCCAGATCTGTGCATTGTGCTTTTACGTTAATTTGGAATTTGTCGGTGATTTGGATTTCGTGATGTGTTGTGGTAATGGTTTTTTGCGTTCTATTTAGGTTCTTCTAAATGATTTATAACCTAAACTTTCAACGTCGGTTATTTAAATGACTGACGTTGAAAGTTTAGGATATAACGTCGGTTGTTTCCTTAACCGACGTTAAATTTAACGACGTCTGATTCAACGACGTTACGTTAACCGACGTTAAATGTCCAATATAACCGACGTAAAAAGGCCTTTTTCTAGTAGTGTGTGATTCTTGACATTGTGAAAGCTTATCAACTGATTAAACCTTCACCATAATCTGCACAGAATACTTTTCTAGTTTAAACCTTCAACCGGTAAGTCTCCACTAGATAAACCAAGTCAAGAATACAAAGCAAGGCATTGTGTAGCAAGCATCATCAATTTCCCCAATTTTCATTCGGTAAATTCTAACCTAAAGCATCAAATTCTTAAAGAAAAGCATTAAAACGAGGTGAAGAAGATTACAACACAGATCAAACACAATAGAAACCATGGAGAAAAGAAATGGAACACATACACACAAGTGAACACAAATGGCGCGCAACGAGAAGAGAAAGGAAGACATGGCCGCAGAAGAGAAGAGAGAACGCGAAAGCTCTTGCATTATGATCTGAATCAATACTTCAACAACCCACATAATACATTAAGTTTTTACATTATATACTTAGTTACAATTAAATTACAATAGAAACGAATGTACACAATCAAAATACATAGAATTTGAAACGCTTTGGCGCGCCAACACACCTGAACTGCACTTCTGCTAACTTGAAACGCACGCAGTTTCTTCGTTTTAGCTCCAAATGTGACGATTCAAAAGCCTCTAGAAATCTCTGTGAGTTAACTTTAAAAAGCCACCGTTCCCGCTTGATTTGGCGTTGTGGCGCGTTTTCTATAATTCAAACACTCACACATGTTCACTGGGCCAATGCGGCCTGGTGAACCCCAATTCATAAAATTATATAAAATTCAAATCAGGTCCAAATTAAATTATTTAGGTGCCAAATTTAAGCCCATTTAATTTGCTAAATAACACAACAGGTTTCACCCAAATCATAGATCAATTGAATCTTGGAGCCCAATTTAAGTGCATGATACTCGCGAGACGCGTGAGCTTGTGCTTCAGCTGCACATGGGCCAACTTCAAACGCGTGTAGAATCTTCAATTCTTGTCCAAATCACACGCTTCAAATTTTGGCTTAAGGATGCACGTGTCTATTTTAATTTTCAACCAGAATCAATAATTTTGGATCCCTGTAGAAATTACAATAAATCAAACGGTGAACCATGTCAGTTTCGGGTTAGAATAAAACAATGCTTAATTTACTATTTTTATGCACTTTTCTGTATTAAGGCTTCAAATGGTTCAATAACTCAAATAATGCTTAATTTATCTTTGTTAACAATTTATAAACATTAAGATAATATTATTAGATAATTAAAATAGGATAAATATTTGTCTCATCAAATTACCCCACACTTAGACCTTTGCACTCCTGGACAAAGCTTAAATAGAATAAGATTATGTAACAATTTTCAAAGTTTCCAAAACCAAATAATGTTATGAGCAAAAGAATATGAATCCAACAATCCAAGTTTAGAATAATCAAAACAATCAAGAGAATGCTCCAACACAAAGGTAAAGAAGAATTTCAATCAATTTAATTAATGGATCAAAGTTTAGTAAAATCTCTCACAAGTAAGTGCATCTCTCAAGTGTTTAGGCTAAGTGTTTACACTCAAAGCACATCATGAATATAGATATTACCATAGGCTTGACAAACCTCTAATTTCCATCACTTGAAAAACATGCAACCAAAGATCAAAAGGACTTTTATTAAGCTTGTAATGAGGCCAAGGTGAAGGTGTGGTAAAGAAAGGGAAACAAAGCTAAAAACCAAAGAGAGATGATGAGCAATGGGGAATGGATGAAATAAGAATGAAGTGTACCCCAAATCAAATATTTACAACATATGAACTTCTTTTTCTTTTGATTTTTCTCTTTTCTTTTCTTTCTTTTTCTTTTTCTCAACTTTTCTTTTCCTTTTTCAAACCAACTTACAATGCATCAAATCTCTTTCAAACCTTCATCAAATTCACAATTAAGCACATGGTACCATAAGGTAACAAAAGGTGACAACCCCACACTTATTTTCAAACCAATTCCCAAAACAATTCCAAAGCTCATCCAATCTCAAAGGTTAGGTATCATCATGGTCTTTCAGCTTCAAGGCTTGTAATGAGCTAAAAATCATCAAGAAAAGGTTAGTAAGGCTCAAAGGGGTAAACAAAGGGAAATAATGCAAGGTAGGTCAATATGGTCAAGTAGCTAAAATCAAAGAAGGCCTAAATAATCTCAATGGCGCATGTGAACAAATAATATCAACAAGAGTTAAGTCAAGTTCTAGAACATCTACAAACATGAGTGAATCACACAAGAAGGAAATAAGCTCAAATCTCATAGGTTGATCCAAAACTAAATTTTCATGAAAAACTCACTAAACCAAAATGTAAGAAACATCTCTATCAAGTTTGAAAACTCCTACAAAGAATGATGAATCAAAAAGTCTACTCACAAACATTACAAGTAAAGGAAAACAATGAAAACTATGTTACAACAATTCGGGAATAATATTATCAAACCAAATAATTTACTATACAAAAGTCAAAACATAACTCAATTCAATCCAATAATTATCAAAAAGGAAAAGCCTAAATACCCCACACTTGAAGGACACATTGTCCTCAATGTGGCAAAGAATAAGGTTAGACAGATATTACCTCAAAGGCTTCCAAAAACCGCAAAGAATCTCCATAACTTAATCCTGTACAACTCAATCAAACACAGTGAATCATGGAACCTTACGGTTCTCCTCATATGCCTTAGCATTTAAATTACCTATACAATCATATTCTACATGAGTAGGCAGCTTCTTAAATTCAATATCATCATCAAAGTCTTCAAGCCACCACTCTCCTTCCTCCAACTCTTTGTTTTACTTTTCCTTTTTCTCATTTTTTTTGTTCTTTTTCATTTGTACTTGTAGAAAACAAATCTAATGGAATATTTACATCATGGTTAGTAGAAAAATTTGCACACTAGCCAAGGTGGCCGAACACTGTATGTGAATCAATCGGTTCCAACTGTACATGATCTAGAGTTTTATCTACATTTGTACAATTTACATCAGAATGCTCTTTTTTGGATTTTTTAGATTTTGCTGCTATTGTGAACCTTTGGGCAGCCTCCTGATCAAGCATCATAGGACTCCTCAAGTGTAAGTAACTAGCTGCAAACAAGGTTAGCACAGATGCAGGAACTATTTTTGGTATTTTTTTATGCAGATGCAAATGCAATGCAACCTAAGCTATATGCTGTGGAATGAATCACTCAAAACTCCTACTTCCCCGGCAACGACGCCATTTTGATAAAGCACTTTTGTCGCGGTGCGCTCTATGCAAAAGAATGATTCCCCAAAACCATAATAATGTAGCACAGTGGGAACCAAGATATCAATCCAAGGAAGTAGAAAATGTATGAATGAGAAATGAGTGATTCAATAGGGAATGAATGTATGAAATGTAACCTAAAAATCAAAATAAAACTAAAATGAACCTAAGAAGGGTTAAATTCTATATGCTATGTAAATGGATGGAAAACAGAATGCTAATCAGAATATAAAATGCACAACAGTACAGTTTTCACAAAATTAACCAAAACCAAAATCAACACAAGAGCACTTACCTTGGTCAAAATTGAAGTTGGTCAAAACTGTAAAGTGGCTGCATAAAACGTTAGGAAATAACAAAACAAACAACTTTTACAGCACTGGTCGACAAAATATGAACAGAAAATGACCTTGACCGAGTCACACTAATTTTGGCTAGGTTTGGTGCACCAAGTAGCACACCTCTCGGTCAGGTTGAAACTATTTATGATTTTCAAAATTCTGGGTGGACAGAATGATTCAAATGGATGAAAGAATGAACCTGTGAAATTCTTGGTCGAGCAAAAATGACAACGGTCAAGTCAAAATTCATAATTACTCCTTGACCGCACCAAAACTAGCCAAAAACGAGCCAAAAATGGGGTGTCTCGGTCAAGTCATAGTTCTGGACATTTTTGCTACACCAATATTTCTAGGGTGGACTGTAATAGATGATATATGAATTCTGTAAAATTATTGGTCGAGCAAAATTGAAGATGGTTCAGTCAAAATGCAAAATCAAGTTCTGACCGAGCCAAAAACTAGCCAAAACTAGCCAAAAATGGATGGGTCTCAGTCAGAGCTCAATCTAGAGAACTTTGCTCGGTCAAGAATCTTAGGGTGGCTTGGAAATATGGGGTTGGTCGAGGCAAATTCAATTATTTTTGGGTTTTGAGGCTTAAAAATGGGAGATGACCGTGTAGTGATGAAATCTGGTGCGTTTTCGTTCAAATCCTGACTAGTGTGAACAGTACCACACGATCAGAATTCAAATACAGTGGCAAATGGATGCTATGAATGATGTATGAATGCAGAAATGAATATTTATGATTTTTCCTGATTTTTCCAGGGGGTTTTGGGATGCAAAGAAATTAAAATGGAATTTTAAAGCAAAGTAAACTAGCCTACACTACCTAATGCATGAAACCATCTCTAAACTAATGCCTAAACTGAACTATCCCTAAAATAACATCCTAAATCCTATAAGAACAGATTCAAACAGTAAAGGACAGCAATAAAGTTTCGTAATTCAATAAATCTCTACACTACAAGGCATGAAATATAAAGAAAGCATGAATTCAAATCAAGGAAAATGACTTTGGTGCTCAAGCCAATCCTAAGGTTTGTGATTCTTGACATTGTGAAAGCTTATCAACCGATTAAACCTTCACCATAATCTGCACAAAATGCTTTTCTAGTTTAAACCTCCAACCGGTAAGTCTCCACTAGATAAACCAAGTCAAGAATACAAAGCAAGGCATTGTCTAGCAAGCATCATCAATTTCCCCAATTTTCATTCGGTAAATTCTAACCTAAAGCATCAAATTCTTAAAGAAAAGCATTAAAACGATGTGAAGAAGATTACAACACAGATCAAACACAATAGAAACCATGGAGAAAAGAAATGGAACACATACACACAAGTGAACACAAATGGCGCGCAAGGAGAAGAGAAAGGAAGACATGGCCGCAAAAGAGAAGAGAGAACGTGAAAGCTCTTGCATTATGATCTGAATCAATACTTCAACAACCCACATAATACATTAAGTTTTTACATTATATACTTAGTTACAATTAAATTACAATAGAAACGAATGTACACAATCAAAATACATAGAATTTGAAACGCTTTGGCGTGCCAACACACGTGAATTACACTTCCGCTAACTTGAAATGCACGCAGTTTCTTCGTTTAAGCTCCAAATGCGATGATTCAAAAGCCTCTAGAAAGCTCATTGAGTTAAATTTAAAACGCCACCATTCCCGCTTGATTTGGCATTGTGACGCATTTTCTATAATTCAAACACTCACACATGTTCACTGGGCCAATCCGGCCTGGTGAACCCCAATTCATAAAATTATATAAAATTCAAATCAGGTCCAAATTACATTATTTTTAGGTGCCTAATTTAAGCCCATTGAATTAGATAAATAACACAACAGGTTTCACCCAAATCAGAGATCAATTGAATCTTGGAGCCCAATTTAAGTGCATGATACTCGCGAGACACGTGAGCTTGTGCTTCAGCTGCACATGGGCCAACTTCAAACGCGTGTAGAATCTTCAATTCTTGTTCAAATCACACGCTTCAAATTTTGGCTTAAGGCTGCACGTGTCTATTTTAATCTGCAACCAGAATCAATAATTTTGCATCCTTGTAGAAATTACAATAAATCAAATGGTGAACCATGTCAGTTTCGGGTTAGAATAAAACAATGCTTAATTTATTGTTTTTATGCACTTTTCTGTATTAAGGCTTCAAAGGGTTCAATAACTCAAATAATGCTTAATTTATCTTTGTTAACAATTTATAAACATTAAGATAACATTATTAGATAAATAAAATAAGATAAATATTTGTCTCATCATTCTCCAGGGTTCTATTTGGTTCTGCTGGGTTTGGTTGGGTTCTTTAGGGTTGTCTCGGGTTCTCTAGTGTTCTCTAGTGTTCTCCAGGGTTCATCTGGGTTCTCCACTGTTCTACTGGGTTCTGCTGGGTTTTGCTGGGTTCTCCAGGGTTCTCAAGGATTCTGTTAGGTTCTCTAGGGTTCTGTTTGGTTCTTCAAGGTTCTCTAGGGTTCTCCAGGGTTCTCCTAGGTTCTTTAGGGTTCTCCAGGATTCTCCAGGTTTTTGCTGGGTTCTCTAGGGTTCTCTAGGGTTCTCAAGGGTTCTCCCGGGTTCTCCAGAGTTCTCCAAGGTTCTCCAAGGTTCTGCTGGGTTCTCGAGGGTTCTCGAGGGTTCTCTAGTGTTCTTCAGCGTTCTCTAGGGTTCTCCAAGGTTCTCCCGGGTTCTCCAGGATTCTACTAGGTTCTCCAGGGTTCTCTAGGGTTCTGCCGGGTTCTCCAGGGGTCTCTCGGGTTCTACTGTGTTCTCTAGTGTTCTCCAGGGTTCTCCCGGGTTCTCCCGGGTTCTGCTGGGTTCTCTAGGGTTTTGCTGGGTTCTTTCGGGTTGTCCGGGGTTCTCTAGGGTTCTGTTGGGTTCTCCACGGTTCGCCTAGGTTCTCTAGGGTTCTCCAGGGTTCTTCGGGATTTTGTTGGGTTCTGCTAGGTTCTCTAGGGTTCTCTAGGGATCTCTAGGGTTTTGCTGGGTTCTTCCGGGTTGTCCGGGGTTCTCTAGGGTTCTGTTGGGTTCTCCACGGTTCGCCTAGGTTCTCCAGGGTTCTTCACGATTTTGCTGGGTTCTGCTAGGTTCTCTAGGGTTCTCTAGGGATCTCTAGGGTTCTCCAGCGTTCTCTCGGGTTCTCCAGGGTTCTCCAATGATCTCCAGGGTTGTGCTAGGTTCTCCAGGGTTCTCTAGGATTCTCCCGGGTTCTCCAGTGTTCTCCTGGGTTCTCCAGCATTCTCCAGGGTTCTCCCAGGTTCTCTAGGCTTCTCCAGGGTTCTGTTGGGTTCTGCTGGGTTCTCTAGGGTTCTCTAGGGTTCGCCAGGGTTCTTCTGGGTTCTCCCGGGTTCTCTAGTGTTCTACTGGGTTCTCCTGGGTTTTGCTGGGTTCTCCAGGGTTCTCTAGGGTTCTCCAGGGTTCTATTGGCTTCTCTAGGGTTCGGTTGGGTTCTTCAGGGTTCTCTACGGTTCTCTAGGCTTCTCTTAGGTTCTCTAGGGTTTTCGAGGGTTCTCCTGGGTTCTCCAGGGCTCTCCGGGGCTCTCCCGGGTTCTCCAGGATTCTCCTGGATTCTCTAATGTTTTCCAAGGTTCTCCAGGATTATCCAGGGTTCTCCAGGGTTCTCAAGGGTTCTCAAGGGTTCTCCAGGGTTTTGTTGGGTTCTCTAGGGTTCTGCTGGGTTCTCTAGGGTTTTGTTGGGTTCTGCTGGGTTCTCTAGGGTTCCCCAGGTTTCTTCTAGGTTCTCCAGGGCTCTCAAGGGTTCTCCCGGGTTCTCTAGGGTTCTCCAAGTTTCTCCAATTTTTTGCTGGGTTCTCTAGGGTTCTCGAGGGTTCTCCTAGGTTCTCCAGGGTTCTCCAATGTTCTCTAGGGTTCTCTAGGGTTCCCCAAGGTTCTTGAGGGTTCTGCCTGGTTCTCTAGGGTTCTTGAGGGTTCTGCTGGGTTCTCCAGGGTTCTCTCGGGTTCTCTAGTGAACTGCTGGGTTCTCTAGGGTTCTCTTGGGTTCTCTAGGGTTCTCCCGCGTTCTCCAGGGATCTGCTAGGGTCTAATGGGTTCTCAAGTTCTCTAGGGTTTTGTTGGGTTCTTTCGAGTTCTCCAGGGTTCTGTTAGATTCTCCAGGGTTCTCCTGGATTCTCCAGGGTCCTCCTGGGTTCTGCTAGGTTCTCCAGGGTTCTCTAGGGATCACTAGGGTTCTCCAGGGGTCTCCAAGGTTCTGCAAGGTTCTCCAGGGTTCTCTCAGGTGCTCTAGAGTTCTCTAGGGTTCTCCAAGGATCTCCAGGGTTCTGCCGGGTTCTCTAGGATTCTCCCAGGTTCTCCCAGGTTCTCTAGGGTTCTCGAGTGTTCTCATGGGTTCTCCAGCATTCGCCAGGGTTCTCCCGGGTTCTCTAGGGTTCTTCAGGGATCTCTAGGGTTCTGCTAGGTTCTCCAGGGTTCTCTAGGATTCTCCTAGGTTCTCCAGTGTTCTTCTGGGTTCTCCAGGCTTCTCCAGGGTTCTGTTGGGTTCTGCCGGGTTCTCCAAGGTTCTCCAGGGTTCTCTAGTGTTCTCCATGGTTCTTTTGGGTTCTCCCGGGCTCTCTAGTATTCTACTGGGTTCTCTTGGGTTTTGTTGGGTTCTCCAGGGTTCTGTTGGGTTCTCTAGGGTTCTGCTGGGTTCTCCAAGGTTCTCTATAGTTCTCTAGGCTTCTCATAGGTTCTCCCGGGTTCTCTAGGGTTTTCCAGGGTTCTCTAGGGCTCTCTCGGGTTCTCTAGGGTTCTCCCGGGTTCTCCAGGGTTCTCCTGGGTTCTCCAGGATTCTCTAGTGTTTTCTAGGGTTCTCCAGGATTATCCAGGGTTCTCTAGGGTTCTCAAGGGTTCTGTTGGGTTCTCTAGGGTTCTGCTGGGTTCAACTGGGTTCTCTAGGGTTCTCCAGGGTTCTCCCAGGTTCTCCAGGGTTCTCCCAGGTTCTCCAGGGTTCTCCCAGGTTCTCCAGGGTTCTGTTGGGTTCTGTTGGGTTCTCCAGGGTTCTCTAGGGTTCTCTAGGTTTCTTCTAGGTTCTTTAGGGCTCTCAAGGGTTCTCTTGGGTTCTCTAGGGTTCTCCAATGTTCTGCTGGGTTCTCTAGGGTTCTCGAGGGTTCTCGAGGGTTCTCTAGGGTTCTCTAGTGTTCTCCAGGGTTCTCTAGGGTTCTCCAAGGTTCTCCTAGGTTCTCCAGGGTTCTATTGGGTTCTCCAGGGTTCTTGAGGGTTCTGCTGGGTTCTCCAAGGTTCTCTCGGGTTCTCTAGCGAACTGTTGGGTTCTCCAGGGTTCTCTAGGGTTCTCCAGGGATCTCCAGGGTTTTCCAAGGGTCTCCAAGGTTCTATTGGATTCTCCAGGGTTCTCTCGGGTTCTCCAAGGATCTCCAGGGTTCTGTTGGGTTCTCTAGGGTCCTCTAGGGTTCTCCCAAGTTCTCGAGTGTTCTCCTGGGTTCTCCAGCAATTCTCCAGGGTTCTCCAGGCTTCTTTCGGGTTCTCTAGGGTTCTTCGGGGTTCAGTTGGGTTCTACTGCGTTCTGCGGGGTTTTCCAGGGTTCTCCCGGGTTCTCCAGGGTTCTCCAGGGTTCTGTAGGGTTCTCTAGTGTTCTCCAGGGTTCTTCTGGGTTCCCCCGGGTTCTCTAGTGTTCTACTTGGTTCTACTGGGTTATTTTCGATTCTTCAGGGTTCTCTAGGGTTCTTCAGGGTTTTATTGGGTTCTCTACGGTTCTGCTGGGTTCTCCTAGGTTCTCTAGGATTCTCAAAGGTTCTCCCGGGTTCTCCAGGGTTTTCCAGGGCTCTCCAGGGTTCTCCAGGGCTCTCCTGGGTTCTCCAGGGCTCTCTCGCGTTCTCCAGGGTTCTCTTGGGTTCTCCAGGATTCTCCAGTGTTTTCCAGGGTTCTCTAGGGTAATCCTGGGTTCTCAAGGGTTCTGTTGGGTTTTGCTGGATTCTCTAGGGTTCTCTAGGGTTCTTTAGGGTTCTCCAGGGTTCTCCGAGGTTCTCCTGGGTTCTCTAGGGTTCTGCTTGGTTCTCCTGGGTCTCCTGGGTCTCCAGGGTTCTCTAGGTTTCTGCTGGGTTGTCTAGGCTTCTCAAGGGTTCTCCCGGGTTCTCCCAGGCTCTCCAGGGTTCTCCAGGGTTATCCAAGGTGCTCCAAGGTTCTGTTGGGTTCTCTAGGGTTCTCGAGGGTTCTACCGCGTTCTCAAGTGTTCTTCAGGGTTTTCTAGGGTTCTCCAAGGTTCTCCTGGGTTCTCCAGGGTTCTGCTGGGTTCTGCTGGGTTCTGCTGGATTCTGTTGGGTTCTTTAGGGTTCTTCTGGGTTCTCCAAGGTTCTCTCGGCTTTTGCTGGGTTCTCCAGGATTCTCTAGGGTTCTCCAGGGATCTGCTGAGTTCTGTTGGGTTCTCAAGGGTTTTCTAGAGTTTTGTTAGGTTCTTCCAAGTTCTCTAGGGTTCTCCAGGGTTCTCTTGGGTTCTTTGGGATTCTGCTGGGTTCTCCAGGGTTCTCTAGGGATCTCCAGGATTCTCCAGGGTTCTCCCGGGTTCTCCAAGGGTCTCCACGGCTCTCAAAGGTTCTCCAGGGTTCTCTCGGTTTCTCCAAGGTTCTCCAAGGATCTCCAGGGTTCTGTTGGGTTCTCCAGGGTTCTTTAGGGTTATCCCGGGTTCTCCAGGATTCTCTAGTGTTCTCTTGGGTTCTCAAGGGTTCTCCACCGTTCTCCAGGGTTCTACAAGGTTTTCCAGGGTTCTATTTGGTTCTGCTGGGTTCTATTGGGTTCTCCAGGGTTCTCCCGGGTTCTCTAGGGTTCTCTAGGGTTCTTTAGTGTTCTCTAGGGTTCGTTTGGGTTCTCTCGGGTTCACTAGTGTTCTATTGGATTCTGTTGGGTTTTGCTGGGTTCTCCAGGGTTCTGTTGGGTTCTTTAGGGTTCTGCTGGGTTCTTTAGGGTTCTCTAGGGTTCTCCAAGGTTCTCTAGGATTCTCTTTGGTTCTCCTGTTTTCTCCAGGGTTTTCCAGGGTTCTCTAGGGCTCTCTCGAAGTTTTCAGGGTTCTCCTACGTTCTCCAGGTTTCTACTGGGTTCTCTAGGCTTCTCAAGGGTTCTCCCGGGATCTCCAGGGTTCTCCAGGGTTATCCAAGGTGCTCCAAGGTTCTGTTGGGTTCTCTAAGGTTCTCGAGGGTTCTACCGCGTTCTCAAGTGTTCTCCAGAGTTCTCTAGGGTTGTCCAAGGTTCTCCTGGGTTCTCTAGGGTTCTGCTGGGTTCTTTAGGGTTCTTTTGGGTTCTCCAAGGTTCTCTCGGGTTCTGCTAGGTTATCTAGGGTTCTCTAGGGTTCTCCAGGGATCTGCTGAGTTCTGTTGGGTTCTCAAGGGTTTTCTAGAGTTTTGTTGGTTTCTTCCGGGTTCTCCAGGGTTCTCTAGGGTTCTCTAGGGTTCTGTTGGGTTCGCTAGGGTTCTCTCGGGTTCTCCACGGTTCTCTAGGGTTCTCCAGGGTTCTTCAGGGTTCTCCAAGGTTCTCCAGGGTTCTCCAGGGTTCTCCACGGCTCTCCCCGGCTCTCCAAGGTTCTCCAGGGTTCTCTCGGTTTCTCCAGGGTTCTCCAAGGATCTGCAGGGTTTTGTTGGGTTCTCTAGGGTTCTCTAGTGTTCTCCCGGGTTCTCCAGGGTTCTCTAGTGTTCGCCTGGGTTCTCAAGGGTTCTCCAACGTTCGCAAGGGTTCTCCAAGGTTGTCCAGGGTTCTGTTTTGTTCTGCTGGGTTCTATTGGGTTCTCCAGGTTTCGCTCGGGTTCTCTAGGGTTCTGTAAGGTTCTCTAGGGTTCTGTAAGGTTCTCTAGGGTTCTGTAAGGTTCTCTAGGGTTCTTTAGTGTTCTCCAGGGTTCGTTTGGGTTCTCCCGGGTTCACTAGTGTTCTACTGGGTTCTGTTGGGTTTTGCTGGGTTCTCCAGCATTCTCTAGGTTCTCCAGGTTTCTGTTGGGTTCTCTAGGGTTCTGTTGGATTCTCTAGGGTTCTCCAAGGTTCTCTAGGATTCTCTTTGGTTCTCCCGTGTTCTCCAGGGTTTTCCAGGGTTCTCTAGGGCTCTCTCGGGTTCTTCAGGGTTCTCCTAGCTTCTCCAGGATTCTCTAATGTTTTCCAGGGTTATCCAGGGTTCTCTAGGATTCTCAAGGGTCCTCTAGAGTTCTCTCGGGTTGTCCAAGGTTCTCCTGGTTTCTCCCGGGCTCTCTAGGGTTCTCAAGGGTTCTACTGGGTTCTCTAGGGTTCTCCTGGGTTCTCTAGGGTTCTCTAGGGTTCTCTAGGGCTCTCCCGGGTTCTCCAGGGTTCTCTAGGATTTTACCAGTGTTTTCCAGTGTTTTCCAGGGTTCTCCAGGGTTGTCAAGGGTCCTCTAGGGTTCTGCAGCGTTCTCGAGTGTTCTCCAGTGTTCTATTGGGTTCTCCACCGTTCCCTAGGGTTCTCCAGGCTTCCTTCAGGTTCTCTAGGTTTCTCTAGGGTTCTTCAGGGTTTAGTTGGGTTCTACTGCGTTCTGCTAGGTTCTCAGGGTTCTCCAGGGTTCTCTACGGTTCTGTAGGGTTCTCTAGTGTTCTCCAGGGTCCTTCTGGGTTCCCCCGGGTTCTCTAGTGTTCTATTGGGTTCTGCTTGGTTTTTTTGGGTTCTCCAGGGTTCTGTTGGGTTCTCTAGGGTTCTATTGGGTTCTCCTAGGTTCTCCAGGGTTCTCTAGGATTCTCTTAAATTCTCCCGGGTTCTCAGGGTTTTCTAGGGTTCTCCAGGGCTCTCCTGGGTTCTCCAGGGCTCTCTCGCGTTCTCCAGTGTTCTCCTGGGTTCTCTAGGATTCTCCAGTGTTTTCCAGGGTTCTCAAGGGTTCTGTTGGGTTTTGCTGGATTCTCTAGGGTTCTCTAGGATTCTGTTGGGTTCTCTAGGATTCTGCTGGGTTCTTCAGGGTTCTCCAGGGTTCTCCCAGGTTCTCCAGGGTTCTCCAGGGTTCTCCAGGGTTCTCCAGGGTTCTGCTGGGTTCTCTTGGGTATCGAAGGTTCTCTAGGTTTCTGCTGGGTTCTCAAGGGTTCTCCCGGGTTCTCCAAGGTTATCCATGGTGCTCCAAGGTTCTGTTGGGCTCTCGAGGGTTCTACCGCGTTCTCAAGTGTTCTCCAGGATTCTCTAGGGTTCTCCAGGGTTCTCCAGGATTCTCTAGGGTTCTCCAGGGTTCTCCAGGGTTCTCTAGGGTTCTGCTGGGTTCTGCTGGGTTCTTCAGGGTTCTTCAGGGTTCTTCAGGGTTCTCCAAGGTTCGCTCGGGTTCTGCTGGGTTCTCCAGGGTTCTCCAGGGTTCTCCAGGGATTTGCTGAGTTCTGTTGGGTTCTCTAGGGTTTTCTAGAGTTTTGTTGGGTTCTTTCGGGTTCTCTAAGGTTCTCCAAGGTTCTGTTGGGTTCTCTAGGGTTCTCCTAGGTTCTCCACGATTCTCTAGGGTTCTCCGGGATTCTGCTGGGTTCTCCAGGGTTCTCTAGGGTTCTCCAGGGATCTCCAGTGTTCTCCAGGGTTCTCCTGGGTTCTATAGGGGTCTCCACGGCTGTCCAAGGTTCTCCAGGGTTCTCCTTGGTTGTCTAGGATTCTCTAGTGTTTTCCAGGGTTATCCAGGGTTCTCCAGGGTTCTCAAGGGTTCTCAAGGGTTCTCCTGGGTTCTCCAGCGTTCTCAAGGGTTCTCCAGGCTTCTTTCAGGTTCTTTAGGGTTCTTCGGGGTTCAGTTGGGTTCTACTGCATTCTGCTGGTTTCTCCAGGGTTCTCCAGGGTTCTGTAGGGTTGTCTAGTGTTCTTCAGGGTTCTTCTGGATTCCCCCGGGTTCTCTAGTGTTCTACTGGGTTCTGCTGGGTTTTTTTGGGTTCTCCATGGTTCTCTAGGGTTCTCCAGGGTTCTGTTGGGTTCTCTAGTGTTCTGCTGGGTTCTCCTAGGTTTTCTAGGGTTCTCTAGGATTCTCTTAGGTTCTCCCGGGTTCTCCAGGGTTTTCCAGGGTTCTCTAGGGTTCTTTAGGGCTCTCCTGGGTTCTCCAGGGCTCTCTCGCGTTCTCCAGGGTTCTCCAGGATTCTCCTGTGTTTTCTAGGGTTCTCTAGGGTTATCCAGGGTTCTCAAGGGTTCTGTTGGATTTTGCTGGATTCTCTAGGGTTCTGTTGGGTTCTCTAGGGTTCTGCTGGGTTCTTCAGGGTTCTCAAGGTTTCTCAAGGGTTCAATTGGGTTCTTAAGGGTTCTATAGGGTTCTGCCGCGTTCTCCTAGGTTCTCGAACATTCTCTAGGGTTCTCTAGTGTTCTCCCAGGTTCTCTCGGGTTCTCCCGGGTTCTCCATGGTTCTCCAGGGTTGTCTAGGGTTCTCCCGGGTTCTTCTGCGTTTTTGAGGATTCTCCAGGGTTCTGCTGGGTTCTCTAGGGTTCTCCTAGGTTCTCGACTATTTTCCAGGGTTCTCCAGGGTTCTCTAGGGTTCTCCTAGCTTCTGTTGGGTTCTCCAGATTTCTCCGGGGTTCTCCAGGGTTGTCCAGGGTTCTCTAGGGTTCTCCAAAGTTCTCCAGGGTTATCTAGAATTGTCCTGGGTTCTCTAGGGTTATCCAGGGCTCTCCCGGGTTCTCCAGGGTTTTCTTGGGTTCTCCCAGGTTCTCCAGGATTCTCCAATGTTCTCCAGGGCTCTCCTAGGATATTTAGGGTTCTCCCGGGTTCTCCAGGGTTCTCTAGGGTTCTGCTAGGTTTCCAGGGTTCTCTAGGGTTCTCTAAGGTTCTCTAGGGTTCTCCAGGGTTCTTCCGGGTTCTCTAGGGTTTAGTTGGGTTCTTCCAGGTTCGGCAGGATTCTCTAGGGTTCTCTAGGGTTCTGTTGGGTTCTCCAGGGTTCTCCCAGGTTCTCCAGGGTTCTCCCAGGTTCTCTAGGGTTCTCTAGGGTTCTCCAGGGTTCTCCCAGGTTCTCCTGGGTTCTCCTAGGTTCTCCAGGATTCTCCAATGTTTTCCAGGGTTCTCTAGGTTTATCCAGGGTTCTCTAGGGTTCTCAAGGGTCCTCTAGAGTTCTCTCGGGTTCTCCAAGGTTCTCCTGGTTTCTCCCGGGCTCTCTAGTGTTCTCAAGGGTTCGGGTTCTCTAGGGTTTTCCAGGGTTTTCCAGGGTTCTCCAAGGTTCTCTAGGGTTCTCCTGGGTTCTCTACGGTTCTCTAGGGTTCTCTAGGGCTCTCTAGGGTTCTCCTGCGTTCTCTAGGATACTCCAGTGTTTTCCAGGGTTATCCAGGGTTCTCCAGGGTTCTCAAGGGTCCTCTAGGGTTCTCTCGGGTTCTCCACGGTTCTCCCAGGCTCTACAGGGTTCTCAAGGGTTCTGTTCGGTTCTCTAGGGTTCTCCCGGGTCCTACAGGGTTCTCTAGGGTTCACTAGGGTTCTCCCGGGTTCTCCAAGGTTCTGTTGGGTTCTCAAGTGTTCTCCCAGGTTCTCTCGGGTTCTCCATGGTTCTCTAGGGTTCTCCCGGGTTCTTCTGCGTTTTTCAGGATTCTCCAAGGTTCTGTTGGGTTCTGCTGGGTTCTCTAGGGTTCTCCCGGTTTCTCGACTGTTTTCCAGGGTTCTCCCGAGTTCTCTAGGGTTCTCTGGGATTCTCCTAGCTTCTGTTGGGTTCTCTAGGGTTCTCCTGATTTCTCTAGGGTTGTCCAGGGTTGTCCAGGGTTCTCTAGGGTTCTCCAAAGTTCTCCAGGGTTCTCTAGAATTGTCTCGGGTTCTCTAGGGTTATCCAGGGCTTTCCCGGGTTCTCTAGGGTTCTCTTGGGTTCTCGCAGGTTCTCCAGGGTTCTCTAGTGTTCTCCAGGGCTCTCCTAGGATCTGTAGGGTTCTCCTGGGTTCTCTAGGATTCTCGAGTGTTCTCTTGCATTCTCTAGGGTTCTCCAGTGTTCTCCAGTGTTCTCCAGGGTTGTCCAGGGTTCTCTAGGGTTCTCAATGGTCCTCCCGGGTTCTCCAAGGTTCTCTAGGGTTCTGTTGGGTTTCTAGGGTTCTCTAGGGTTCTCCAGGGTTCTCTAGGGTTTTGTTGGGTTTCCAGGGTTCTCTCGGGTTCTCCAGGGTTTTTCAGTGTTGTCCAGGGTTCTCTAGTGTTTTCCAGGGTTCTCGAGGAATCTCTAGGATTCTCCTGGGTTCTCAAGGGATCTCTAGGGTTCTCTAGTGTTCTCTAGGGTTATCCAGGGTTCTCAAGGGTCCTCTACGGTTATCTCGGGTTCTCCTAGGTTCTCTTGGGCTCTCCAAGGTTCTACTGGGTTCTGCTGGTTTCTCCCGGGTTATCTTGGGTTCTCCAGGGTTTTCCAGGAATCTTCAGGGTTCTCTAGGGTTCTCCGGGGTTCTCTAGGGTTCTCTAGGGTTCTTTAGTGTTCCCTAGGGTTCGTTTGGGTACTCTCGGCTTCATTAGTGTTCTACCGGGTTCTGTTGGGTTTTGTTGGGTTCTCTAGGGCTCTGCTGGGTACTTCAGGGTTCTCTAGGGTTCTCCAGGGTTCTCTAAGGTTCTCTAGGATTCTCTTTGGTTCTCCTGTGTTCTCCAGGGATTTCCAGGGTTCTCTAGGGCTCTCTCGGGTTCTTCAGGGTTCTCCTACGTTCTCCAGGTTTCTGCTTGGTTCTCTAGGCTTCTCAAGGGTTCTCCCGGGCTCTCCAGGGTTCTCCAGGGTTATCCAAGGTGCTCCAAGGTTCTGTTGGGTTCTCTAGGGTTCTCGAGGGTTCTACCGCGTTCTCAAGTGTTCTCTAGGGTCCTCCAAGGTTCTCCTGGGTTCTCTAGGGTTCTGTTGGGTTCTGCTAGGTTCTTCTGGGTTCTCCAAGGTTCTCTCGAGTTCTGCTGGGTTCTCCAGGGTTCTCCAGGGATCTACTGAGTTCTGTTGGGTTCTCAAGGGTTTTCTAGAGTTTTGTTGGGTTCTTCCGGGTTCTCCAGGGTTCTCTAGGGTTCTCCAGGGTTCTGTTGGGTTCTCTAGGGTTCTCTCGGGTTCTGCACGGTTCTCTAGGGTTCTCCAGGGTTCTCCAAGGTTCTCCAGGGTTCTCCACGGCTCTCCCCGGCTCTCCAAGGTTCTCCAAGGTTCTCTCGGTTTTTCCAGGGTTCTCCAAGGATCTCCAGGGTTCTGTTGGGTTCTCCAGGGTTCTCTAGTGTTCTCCCGGGTTCTCCAGGGTTCTCTAGTGTTCTCCTAGGTTCTCAAGGGTTCTCCAGCGTTCTCTAGGGTTCTCCAGCGTTCTCTAGGGTTCTCCAAGGTTGTCCAGGGTTCTGTTTGGTTCTGCTGGGTTCTATTGGGTTCTCCAGGTTTCTCCTGGGTTCTCTAGGGTTCTCCAGTGTTCTCTAGGGTTCTTTAGTGTTCTCCAGGGTTCGTTTGGGTTCTCTTGGGTTCACTAGTGTTCTACTGGGTTTTGTTGGGTTTTGCTGGGTTCTCCAGGGTTCTCTAGGGTTCTCCAGGTTTCTATTGGGTTCTCTAGGGTTTTGTTGGGTTCTCCAGGGTTCTCCAAGGTTCTCTAGGATTCTCTTTTGTTCTCCCGTGTTCTCCAGGGTTCTCTAGGTCTCTCTCGGTTTCTTCAAGGTTCTCCTAGGTTCTCCAGGACTCTCCAATGTTTTCCAGGGTTCTCCAGGGTTATCCAGGGTTCTCTAGGGTTCTCAAGGGTCCTCTAGAGTTCTCTCGGGTTGTCCAAGGTTCTCCTGGTTTCTCCTGGGCTCTCTAGGGTTCTCAAGGGTTCTCAAGGGTTCTACGGTGTTCTCTAGGGTTTTCCAAGGTTCTTCAAGGTTCTCGTAGGTTCTCCAGGGTTCTCCCGGGTTGTCTAGGGTTCTCTAGGGCTCTCCCGGGTTCTCTTGGGTTCTCTAGGATTTTCCAGTGTTTTCCAGGGTTCTCCAGGGTTCTCAAGGGTCCTCTAGGGTTCTACAGCGTTCTCTAGTGTTCTATTGGGTTCTCCACCGTTCTCCAGGGTTCTCCAGGCTTCTTTCGGGTTCTCTAGGTTTCTCTAGGGTTCTTCGGGGTTCAGTTGGGTTCTACTGCATTCTGCTGGGTTCTCCAGGGTTCTCCCGGGTTCTATAGGGTTCTCCAGGGTTCTGTAGGGTTCTCTAGTGTTCTCTAGGGTCCTTCTGGGTTCCCCCGGGTTCTCTAGTGTTCTATTGGGTTCTGCTTGGTTTTTTTGGGTTCTCTAGGGTTCTCTAGGGTTCTCCAGAGGTTTGTTGGGTTCTCTAGGGTTCTGCTGGGTTCTCCTAGGTTCTCCAGGGTTCTTTAGGATTCTCTTACGTTCTCCCGGGTTCTCAGGGTTTTCCAGGGTTCTCCAGGGTTCTCTAGGGCTCTCTTGTGTTCTCCAGGGCTCTCTCGCGTTCTCCAGGGTTCTCCTGGGTTCTCCAGGATTCTCCAGTGTTTTCTAGGGTTCTCTAGGGTTATCTAGGGTTCTCAAGGTTTCTGTTGGATTTTGCTGGATTCTCTAGGGTTCTCTAGGATTCTGTTGGGTTCTCTAGGGTTTTGCTGGGTTCTTCAGGGTTCTCCCGGGTTCTCCCAGGTTCTCTTGGGTTCTCCAGGGTTTTGCTGGGTTCTCCTGGGTCCAGGGTTCTCTAGGTTTCTGCTGGGTTCTCTAGGGTTCTCCCGGGTTCTCCCGGGCTCTCCAGGGTTCTCCAAGGTTATCCAAGGTGCTCCAAGGTTCTATTGGGTTCTCGAGGGTTCTACCGCGTTCTCAAGTGTTCTCCAGGGTTCTCTAGGGTTCTCCAGGGTTCTCCTGGGTTCTCTAGGGTTCTGTTGGGTTCTTCAGGGTTCTTCAGGGTTCGCCAAGGTTCTCTCGGGTTCTGCTGGGTTCTCCAGGGTTCTCCATGGTTCTCTAGGGATCTGCTGAGTTCTGTTGGGTTCTCAAGGGTTTTCTAGAGTTTTGTTGGGTTCTTCCGGGTTCTCGAGGGTTCTCTAGGGTTCTCCAGGGTTCTGTTGGGTTCTCTAGGGTTCTCCCAGGTTCTTCACGGTTCTCTAGGGTTCTCCGGGATTCTGTTGGGTTCTCCAAGGTTCTCCAGGGATCTCCAGGGTTCTCCAGGGTTCTCCCGGGTTCTCCAGGGGTCTCCACGGCTGTCCAAGGTTCTCCAGGGTTCTCTCAGGTTCTCCAGGGTTCTCCAAGGATCTCGAGGGTTCTGTTGAGTTCTCTAGGGTTCTCCCGGGTTGTCCAGGGTTCTCTAGTGTTCTCCTGGGTTCTCAAGGGTTCTCCAGCGTTCTCCAGGGTTCTCCAGGGTTCTCCAAGGTTCTCCAGGATTTTGTTTGGTTCTGTTGGGTTCTATTGGGTTCTCCAGGGTTCTCCCGGGTTCTCTATGGTTCTTTAGGGTTCTCTAAGGTTCTTTTCGGTTCTCCCGGGTTCACTACTGTTCTATTGGGTTCTGTTGGGTTTTGCTGGGTTCTCCAGGGTTCTCTAGGGTTCTCCAGGGTTCTCCAGGGTTCTGTTGGGTTCTTGATGAGACAAATATTTATCACATTTTAATAATCTAATAAGGTTATGTTAATGTTTATAAGTTGTTAACAAGGATAAATTAAGTGTTATTTGACTTAGAGAGCCATTTAAAGCCTTAACTCTAAATTATATGTAAAAACAGTAAATTATGCATTATTTTGCCTTAACTTGAAACTGACATAGTTCACTGTTTTATTTATCATATTTTCTACAGAAGTCCAAATTCAATGGTTCCGGTTGCATATTAATATAGACATGTTAAGCTGAAAACAAAAATTTGAAGCGTGTGAATTGGATAAGATTTGAAGATTCTACATGCATTTAAAGTTGGCGCTTGTGCAAGCTCACGCGGCTGGCGTGTTCCACATGAGTTCCCTGTGCTAAAATTGGGCTCCCGGATTCATTTGACCTCCAAATTAAGTGAAACTTGTCAGGCTGATTTCCTAACTTAATGGGCTTCAATTGGGCGCTGATTTCATGTAATTTGGACTTGAATTGAAATTTCTATAATTTTATTAAGTGAGGTTCACCAGGCCGGACTGGCACAATGAAAACCTCTTAGTGTTTTATTTATGGAGAGCGCGCCACAAATCCAAATGACATGGGAACGGTGGCGTTTTAAACTTAACTCATAGAGCTTTCTTGTGGCTTTTGAATCATCGCATTTGGAGCCAAAACGAAGAATCTGGGGGCGTTTCATGTCAGCTGAAATGCATCCCACGTGTGCTTGCGTGCCAAAACGTTTCAAATTCTATGTAACTTTGATTGTGTGCTTCGTTTCTATTGTAATTAAGTTGTGCCTAGGTATATATTGTAAAAACACATTGTAAACCATAAGTTAATTGAGTTGGAGTAATGCAATCAGATCTGAAGTTTTCGAGTTCTCACATTTTCTCTCAACTTTCCATGGAGTTTTCATCTTCTTCACCATGCGCTGCATGTTTTCTTCATGTTTCTTCCACTTGTATGTGTTCCGCACCTTCCCTTATTGTTTTCCTATGCTTTTGATCTGATTTGTATGATCTTTGCCTCGGTTATCTTGCTTAGTTTAGGGTTTTATATGATTTGATGCATGCTACACTATGCCTTGCTTTGTGTTCTTGACTTGGTTTATCTAGTAAAGACCAACCGATTGGTGGTTTGATCTGGACAGCACCTTGTGCGCATCTATGGTGAGGGTGTAGAGGTTGATAAATTCTCACAATGTCAAGAATTACAAACCTTAGGATAGGCTTGGGCACCAACATCATTATGCCTTGATTTTGGTTCATGCTTTCTTTAAAATTCATGCCTTGTAGTGTAGA
>BDMB01000134.1:284396-301162 GCA_016859785.1 Macrotyloma uniflorum
CCCATTTTTGTTCACATTTTACTAACCACGCCTTCACAAAAAGTGTTTATAATTGTGTTTACTAACAGTTTGTGCAGTTATTTCATGATTCTGAGCAGTTTGAAAATTTCACCTTGGTGAGTGCTTGACTTAGCCATATTTTTGTGTCTCTCGGCCATTTTGGTTTCTGTCCATAATTCCTGCACCATCATTCATACCATTGGACTCATATATCATTTGATTCATCCTTGATCATTTGTGATCTACTCATTCATTCATTTTCACACACTTGGCCGTGAGCACTCACACTTACCTTAGGAGAATTTTTGGATTTGTTTAGGTTGTGATAGTTGTACTATTTTGCATTTGTATTTACATTAGCATTCTGTTTTCATTCATTTGACATTGCATATAGTTTTCATTCATTACATTCATACATACATTTGCATTGAATCATTCATTCTTGTCACTTTGCTCTCTCACTTCCTTGGATTGATTCTTGGTTGTCCACTATACTACATTACTATTTGTTGTTGGAAACCATTATTTGTATAAAGCTCACCGCGACAAAAGTGCTTTCATCAGCCCACCATGAAAATCTCTAGGGTTCTGCTGGGTTCTTCAGGGTTCTCCAGGGTTCTCCAGGGTTCTCTAGGATTCTCTTTGGTTCTCTCGTGTTCCCCAGGGTTTTCCGTGGTTCTCAAGGGCTCTCCTGGGTTCTTCAGGGTTCTCCTAGGTTCTCCAGGATTCTCCAATGTTTTCCAGGGTTCTCTAGGGTTCTCAAGGGTCCTCTAGAGTTCTCTCGGGTTGTCCAAGGTTCTCCTGGTGTCTCCCAGGCTCTCTAGGGTTCTCAAGGGTTCTCTAGGGGTTTCCAGGGTTCTCCAAGGTTCTCCTAGGTTCTCTCAGGTTCTCTAGGGTTCTCTAGGCCTCTCTCGGGTTCTCCAGAGTTCTCCTTGGTTGTCTAGGATTCTCCAGTGTTTTCTAGGGTTATCGAGGGTTCTCCAGGGTTATCGAGGGTTCTTCAGGGTTCTCAAGGGTTCTCCTGGGTTCTCCAGCGTTCTCCAGGCTTCTTTCGGGTTCTCTAGGGTTCTTCGGGGTTCAGTTGGGTTCTACTGCATTCTGCTGGTTTCTCTAGGGTTCTCCAGGGTTCTGTAGGGTTCTCTAGTGTTCTCCAGGGTTCTTCTGGGTTCCCCCGGGTTCTCTAGTTTTCTACTGGGTTCTGCTGGGTTTTTTTGGATTCTCCAGGGTTATTTAGGGTTCTCCAGGGTTCTGTTGGGTTCTCTAGTGTTCTGCTGGCTTCTCCTAGTTTTCTAGGATTCTCTAGGATTCTCTTAGGTTCTCCCGGGTTCTCCAGGATTTTCCAGGGTTCTCCAGGGTTCTTCAGGGCTCTCCTGGGTTCTCTAGGGCTCTCTCGTGTTCTCCAGGGTTCTCTAGGATTCTCTAGTGTTTTCCATGGTTCTCTAGGGTTATCCAGGGTTCTCAAGGGTTCTGTTGGGTTTTGCTGGATTCTCTAGGGTTCTGTTGGGTTCTCTAGGGTTCTGTTGGGTTCTTCAGGGTTCTCAAGGATTCTCAAGGGTTCAATTGGGTTCTTAAGGGTTCTATAGGGTTCTGCCATGTTCTTCTAGGTTCTCGAACGGTCTCTAGGGTTCTCTAGTGTTCTCCCAGGTTCTCTCGGGTTCTCCCGGGTTCTCCATGGTTCTCCAGGGTTCTCTAGGGTTCTCCCTGGTTCTTCTGCGTTTTTCAGGATTCTCCAAGGTTCTGTTGGGTTCTGCTGGGTTCTCTAGGGTTCTCCCAGGTTCTCGACTGTTTTCCAGGGTTCTCCCGGGTTCTCCAAGGTTCTCTAGGGTTTTCCTAGCTTCTGTTGGGTTCTGTTGGGTTCTCTAGATTTCTCTAGGGTTCTCCAGGGTTCTCTAGGGTTCTCCAAAGTTCTCCAGGGTTCTCTAGAATTGTCCTGGGTTCTCTAGAATTGTCCTGGGTTCTCTAGGGTTATCCAGGGCTCTCCCGGGTTCTCCAGGGTTCTCTTGGGTTCTCCCAGGTTCTCGAGGATTCTCCAGTGTTCTCTAGGGTTCTCCCAGGTTCTCGAGGATTCTCCAGTGTTCTCTAGGGTTCTCCAGGGCTCTCCTACGATTTGTAGGGTTCTCCCGTGTTCTCTAGGGTTCTGCTAGGTTTCTAGGGTTCTCTAGGGTTCTCTAAGGTTCTCTAGCGTTCTCCAGGGTTCTTCCGGGTTCTCTAGGGTTTAGTTGGGTTCTCCCGGGTTTTGCAGGATTCTCTAGGGTTCTCTAGGGTTCTGTTGGGTTCTCTAGGGTTCTCCCGGGTTCTCCAAGGTTCTCCACGGTTCTCCCAGGTTCTCTAGGTTTCTCTAGGGTTCTCCCAGGTTCTCCAGGGTTCTCCTAGGTTCTCCAGGATTCTCCAATGTTTTCAAGGGTTCTCCAGGTTTATCTAGGGTTCCCTAGGTTTCTCAAGGGTCCTCTAGAGTTCTCTCGGGTTCTCCAAGTGTTCTCAAGGGTTCGGTTTCTCTAGGGTTTTCCAGGGTTCTCCAGGGTTCTCCAAGGTTCTCTAGGGTTCTCCTGGTTTCTCCTGGGTTCTTTAGGGTTCTCTAGGGCTCTACAGGGTTCTCCTACGTTCTCTAGGATTCTCCAGTGTTTTCCAGGGTTATCCAAGGTTCTCCAAGGTTCTCCAAGGTTCTCAAGGTCCTCTAGGGTTCTCTCGGGTTCTCCAAGGTTCTCCCAGGCTCTACAGGGTTCTCAAGGGTTCTGTTCAGATCTCTAGGGTTCTCCCGGGTCCTGTAGGGTTCTCTAGGGTTCCCTAGGGTTCTCTAAGGTTCTGCTGGGTTCTCAAGGGTTCAATTGGGTTCTTAAGGGTTCTATAGGGTTCTGCCGTGTTCTCCTAGGTTCTCGAACGTTCTCTAGGGTTCTCTAGTGTTCTCCCAGGTTCTCTCGGGTTCTCCATGGTTCTCTAGGGTTCTCCCGGGTTCTTCTGCATTTTTCAGGATTCTCCGGGGTTCTGTTGGGTTCTGCTGGTTTCTCTAGGGTTCTCTAGGGTTCTCCCGGGTTCTCGACTGTTTTCCAGGGTTCTCTCGGGTTCTCCAGGGTTCTCTAGGGTTCTCCTAGCTTCTGTTGGGTTCTCTAGGGTTCTCCAGATTTCTCTAGGGTTCTCCAGGGTTGTCTAGGGTTGTCTAGGGTTCTCCAAAGTTCTCCAAGGTTCTCTAGAATTGTCCCGGGTTCTCTAGGGTTATCCAGGGCTCTCCTGGGTTCTCCAGGGTTCTCTTAGGTTCTCCTAGGTTCTCTAGGATTCTCTAGTGTTCTCCAGGGCTCTCCTAGGATCTGTAGGGTTCTCACGGGTTCTATCGGATCTCTAGGGTCCTCTCGGGTTCTCAAGGGTTCTCACGGGTTCTATCGGGCTCTCCAGGGTTCTGAAGGGTTCTGCTGGGTTCTCTAGCGTTCTCTCGGGTTCTCCCGGGTTCTCCCGGGTACTCCCGGGTTCTCCAAGGTTCTGCTCAGCTCTCAAGGATTCTCAAGGGTTATCTCGGGTTCTTAAGGGTTCTCAAGGTTTCTCTTGGGTTCTCCCGGGTTGTCTTGGGTTCTCGAACAATCTCTAGGGTTCTCCAGGGTTCTCTAGGGTTCTCTAGTATTCTCCCGGGTTCTCTCGGGTTCTCCCGAGTTCTCCATGGTTCTCCAGGGTTCTCTAGGGTTCTCCCGGTTTCTTCAGCATTTTTCAAGATTCTCCAGGGTTCTGTTAGGTTTTGCTAGGCTCTGCTAGGTTCTCCACGGTTCTAACGGGTTCTCCAGTGTTCTCCTGGGTTCTCCAGGGTTCTCGAGGGTTGTCTAGGGTTCTCTAGGGTTCTCCCGGGTTCTCCAAGGTTCTCTAGTGTTCTCCAGGGTTCTCACGGGTTCTCCAGGGTTCTCTAGTGTTCTGCTGGATTCTCCAGGGTTCTCCCGGGTTCTCCAGGGTTCTCCATTATTCTCTAGGGTTCTCCAATGTTCTCCAGGGTTATCTAGGGTTCTCACGGGTTCTCTAGGGTTATTTAGGGTACTCTAGGGCTCTCCTGGGTTCTCCAGGATTCTCTAGGATTCTCTGGGGTTCTCTAGGGTTCTCCAGCGTTCTCTAGGGTTCTCCAAAGTTCTCCAGGGTTATCTAGGGTTCTCACGGGTTCTTTAGGGTTATTTTGGGTTCTCTAGGGTTCTCTAGGGTGCTCCTAGGTCCTCCTGGATTCTCCAGTGTTTGCTAGGGTTCTCCAGGGCTCTCCCAGGATCTGTAGGGTTCTCTTGGGTTCTCCAATATTCTCCAGGGTTCTGTTGGGTTGTACTGGGTTGTACTGGGTTCTCTAGTGTTCTCCAAGGTTCTCTAGGGTTCTCCCGGGTTCTCTAGGGTTCTTCAGGGATCTCCTGGGTTCTTTAGTATTCTCCAAGGTTCTGCTGGGTTGTACTGGGTTCTCTAGTGTTCTCCAGGGTTCTCCAGTGTTCTCAAGGGTTCTCACGAGTTCTATCGGGTTCTCAAGGGTTCTGCTGGGTTCTCTAGCGTTCTCCCGGGTTCTCCAGGGTTCTCCTGGGTTCTCCAGGGTTCTCCTGGGTTCTCCAAGGCTCTACTGGGTTCTCAAGGATTCTCAAGGGTTCTCTCGGGTTCTTAAGGGTTCTCTAGGTTTCTCTTTGGTTCTCCCGGGTGCTCCTGGGTTCTTAAACGATCTCTAAGGTTCTCCATGGTTCTCTAGGGTTCTCTAGTGTTCTCCCGGGTTCTCTCGAGTTCTCCATGGTTCTCCAGGGTTCTCTAGGGTTCTCCCGGTTTCTTCAGCATTTTTTAGGATTCTCCAGGGTTCTGTTAGGTTCTACTAGGTTCTGTTGGGTTCTCTAGGGTTCTCCCGGGTTCTCCACTATTTTCCAGGGTTCTCCCGTGTTCTCTAGGGTTCTCCTAGGTTCTACTGGGTTCTCCAGGGTTCTCCAAGGTTCTCTAGGGTTCTCCAGGGTTCTCTAGGGCTCTCTTGGATTCTCCAAGATTCCCATTTTTTCAAGGGTTGTCCAGGTTTATCTAGGGTTCTCAAGGGTCCTCTAGGGTTCTCTCGGGTTCTCAAGGGTTCTCACGGGTTCTATCGGGCTCTCCAGGGTTCTGAAGGGTTCTGCTGGGTTCTCTAGCGTTCTCCTGGGTTCTCTCGGGTTCTCTAGGGTACTCCCGGGTTCTCCAAGGTTCTGCTCGGTTCTCAAGGATTCTCAAGGGTTATCTCGGGTTCTTAAAGGTTCTCAAGGTTTCTCTTGGGTTCTCCCGGGTTCTCTTGGGTTCTCGAACAATCTCTAGGGTTCTCCAGGGTTCTCTAGGGTTCTCTAGTGTTCACCCGGGTTCTCTCGGGTTCTCCCGAGTTCTCCACGGTTCTCCAAGGTTCTCTAGGGTTCTCCCGATTTCTTTAGCATTTTTCAAGATTCTCCAGGGTTCTGTTAGGTTCTGCTAGGCTCTGCTGGGTTCTCCAAGGTTCTCACGGGTTCTCCAGTGTTCTCCTGGGTTCTCCAGGGTTCTCTAGGGTTCTCCATGGTTCTCTAGTGTTCTCTAGGGTTCTCTAGGGTTCTCCAGTATTCTCCAGGGTTCTCCAGTATTCTCCAGGGTTCTCCAAGGTTCTGGAGGGTTGTCCAGGGTTCTCCCGGGTTCTCCAGGGTTCTCCGAGGTTCTCCAGTGTTCTCCAGGGTTCTCACGGGTTATCCAGGGTTCTCTAGTGTTCTACTGGATTCTCCAGGGTTCTCCCGGGTTCTCCAACATTCTCCAGGATTCTCTACGGTTCTCCAGGGTTCTCCATCATTCTCTAGGGTTCTCCAAAGTTCTCCAGGGTTCTCACGGGTTCTCTATGGCTCTCCCAGGTTCTCCAGTATTCTCCAGGAATCTCTGGGGTTCTCTAGGGTTCTATGCATTCTCTAGGGTTCTCCAAAGTTCTCCAGGGTTATCTAGGGTTCTCTAGGGTTATTTTGGGTTCTCCAGGGTTCTCTAGGGTGCTCCCAGGTCCTCTTGGATTCTCCAGTGTTCTCTAGGGTTCTCCAGGGCTCTCCTAGGATCTGCAGGGTTCTCCTGGGTTCTCCAGTATTCTCCAGGATTCTCCTGGGTTGTACTAGGTTGTACTGGGTTCTCTAGTGTTCTCCAGGGTTCTCTAGGGTTCTCCCGGGTGCTCTAGGGTTCTTTAGGGATCTCCTGGGTTCTTTAGTATTCTCCAGGGTTCTGCTGGGTTGTACTGGGTTCTCTAGTGTTCTCCAGGGTTCTCCAGTGTTCTCCAGGGTTCTCACGAGTTTTATCGGGCTCTCCAGGGTTCTCAAGAGTTCTGCTAGGTTCTCTAGTGCTCTCTAGGGTTCTCAAGGGTTCTGCTAGGTTCTCAAGGGTTCTCCTGGGTTCTCCCGGGTTCTCCAGGGTTCTCCCGAGTTCTCCAAGGCTCTACTGGGTTCTCAAGGATTCTCAAGGGTTCTCTCGGGTTCTTAAGGGTTCTCTAGGTTTCTCCAAGGTTCTCCTGGGTTCTTGAACGATCTCTAAGGTTCTCCATGGTTCTCTAGGGTTCTCTAGTGTTCTCCCAGGTTCTCTCGGGTTTTCTCGAGTTCTCCATGGTTCTCCACGGTTCTTTAGGGTTCTCCTGGTTTCTTCAGCATTTTTCAGGATTCTCTAGGTTTCTGTTAGGTTCTACTAGGTTCTGTTGGGTTCTCTAGGGTTCTCCACTATTTTCCAGGGTTCTCCCGGGTTCTCTAGGGTTCTCTAGGGTTCTCCTAGGTTCTACTGGGTTCTCTAGGGTTCTCTAGGGTTCTCTAGGGTTCTCCAAAGTTCTCGAGGATTCTCTAGGGTTCTCCAAGGTTCTCTGGGATTCTCGAAGGCTCTCCCGGGTTCTCCAGGGTTCTCTAGGGTTCTCCATGGTTCTCTAGGATTCTCCAATGTTCTCCAGGGCTCTCAAAGTATCTGTAGGGTTCTCCCGTGTTCTCTAGGATTCTCTAGTGTTCTCTTGCATTCTCCAGGATTATCTAGTGTTCTCCAGGGTTCTCCAGGGTTCTCAAGGGTTTTCAAGGGTCCTCGCGGGTTCTCCAGGGTTCTTCAGGGTTCTCCAGGGTTCTCCAGGGCTCACCCGGGTTCTCTAGGGTTCTCCCGGGTTCTCCCGAGTTCTCCAGTGTTCTCCACGGTTCTGTTGGGTTCTCCAGTGTTCTCTAGGGTTCTCACGGGTTCTCCAGTGTTCTCCCGGGTTCTCTAGGGTTCTCCAACGTTCTCTAGTGTTCTCCAGGGTTCTCACGAGTTCTCCAGAGTTCTCTAGTGTTCTCTAGGATTCTCTAGGGTTCTCAACGGTTCTCCAGCATTCTCTAGGGTTCTCCAAAGTTCTCCAGGGTTATCTAGGGTTCTCACGGGTTCTCTAGGGTTATCTAGGGTTCTCTAGGGCTCTCCCGGGTTCTCTAGGGTTCTCCCAGGTTCTCTAGGATTCTCCAGTATTCTCTTGCGTTCTTCAGGATTCTCCAGTATTCTCCATGGTTCTCCAGGGTTCTCTAGGGTTCTTAAGGGTCCTCTCGGGTTTTCCAAGGTTCTCAAGGGTTCTCTAGGGTTCTGCTGGGTTTCTAGGGTTCTCGATGGTTCTCTCGGGTACTGTAGGGTTCTCTAGGGTTCTGATGGGATCTCCAGGGTTCTCCCGGGTTCTCAAGGGTTCTTCAAGTTTCTCTAGGGTTCTCTTGGGTTCTTTAGTATTCTCCAGGGTTCTGTTGGGTTGTACTGGGTTCTCTAGTGTTCTCCAGGGTTCTCTAGGGTTCTCAAGGATTCTCTAGGATTTTCCCGGGTTCTCTCGGGTTCTCCAGGGTTCTCTAGGGCTCTCCTGCTTCTCAAGGGTTGTCTAGGATTCTCTAGTGTTCTCAAGGGTTCTCCAGGATTCCCAAGGGTCCTCTAGGGTTGTCTCGAATTCTCTCGGGCTCTTTAGGGTTCTATTGGGTTCTGTTGGGTTCTCTAGAGTTCTCTAGTGTTCTCCAGGGTTCTCACGGGTTCTATCGGGCTCTCCAGGGTTCTCAAGGGTTCTACTTGGTTCTCTAGCGTTCTCCCGGGTTCTCCAGGCTTCTCTAGGACATTCCCGGGTTCTCCAAGGTTCTGCTGGATTCTCAAGGGTTCTCAAGGGTTCTCTCGGGTTCTTAAGGGTTCTCAAGGATTCTCTTGGGTTCTCCTGGGTTGTCCTGGGTTCTCGAAGGTTCTCAAGGGTTCTCTAGGGTTCTCCTGGGTTGTCCTGGGTTCTCTTGGGTTCTCGAACAATCTCTAGGGTTCTCCAGGGTTCTCTAAGGTTCTCTAGTGTTCTCCCGGGTTCTCTCGGGTTCTCCCGAGTTCTCCAAGGTTCTCCAGGGTTCTCTAGGGTTCTCCCGGTTTCTTCAGCATTTTTCAAGATTCTCCAGGGTTCTGTTAGGTTCTGCTAGGCTCTGCTGGGTTCTCTAGGGTTCTCACGGGTTCTCCAGTGTTCTCCTGGGTTCTCCAGGGTTCTCTAGGGTTCTCCATGGTTCTCTAGTGTTCTCTACGGTTCTCCAGGGTTCTCCAGTATTCTCCAGGGTTCTCTAGGGTTCTCGAGGGTTGTCCAGGGTTCTCCAGGGTTTTCCCGAGTTCTCTAGGGTTCTCTGAGGTTCTCCAGTGTTCTCTAGGGTTCTCACGGGTTATACAGGGTTCTCTAGTGTTCTGCTGGATTCTCCAGGGTTCTCCCGGGTTCTCCAAGGTTCTCCAGGATTCTCTAGGGTTCTCCAGGGTTCTCCATCATTCTCTAAGGTTCTACAAAGTTCTCCAGGGTTATCTAGGGTTCTCACGGGTTCTCTAGGGTTATTCAGGGTTCTCTATGGCTCTCCTAGGTTCTCCAGGATTCTCCAGGAATCTCTGGGGTTCTCTAGGGTTCTCCAGCATTCTCTAGGGTTCTCCAGCATTCTCTAGGGTTCTCCAAAGTTCTCCAGGGTTATCTAGGGTTCTCACGGGTTCTCTAGGGTTATTTTGGGTTCTCCAGGGTTCTCTAGGGTGCTCCCAGCTCCTCCTGGATTCTCTAGTGTTCTCTAGGGTTCTCCAGGGCTCTCGCAGCATCTGCAGGGTTCTCCTGGGTTCTCCAGTATTCTCCAGGGTTCTGCTGGGTTGTACTGGGTTCTCTAGTGTTCTCCAGGGTTCTCTAGGATTCTCTTGGGTTCTCTAGGGTTCTTTAGGGATCTCCTGGGTTCTTTAGTATTCTCCAGGGTTCTGCTAGGTTGTACTGGGTTCTCTAGTGTTCTCCAAGGTTCTCCAGTGTTCTCCATGGTTCTCACGAGTTCTATCGGGCTCTCCAGGGTTCTCAAGGATTCTGCTGGGTTCTCTAGCATTCTCCTGGGTTCTCCCGGGTTCTCCAAGGTTCTCCCGGGTTCTCCAAGGCTCTACTGGGTTCTCAAGGATTCTCAAGGGTTCTCTCGGGTTCTTAAGGGTTCTCTAGGTTTCTCTTGGGTTCTCCCGGGTTCTCCTGGGTTCTTGAACGATCTCTAAGGTTCTCCATGGTTCTCTAGGGTTCTCTAGTGCTCTCCCAGGTTCTCTTGGGTTTTCTCGAGTTCTCCATGGTTCTCCACGGTTCTCTAGGGTTCTCCCGGTTTCTTCAGCATTTTTCAGGATTCTCCATGGTTCTGTTAGGTTCTACTAGGTTCTGTTGGGTTCTCTAGGGTTCTCCTGGGCTCTCCACTATTTTCCAGGGTTCTCCCGGGTTCTCTAGGGTTCTCTAGGGTTCTCTAGGGTTCTCCTAGGTTCTACTGGGTTCTCTAGGGTTCTCTAGGGTTCTCCAGGGTTCTCTAGGGTTCTCCAAAGTTCTCGAGGGTTCTCTAGGGTTCTCCAACGTTCTCTAGGATCCTCGAAGGCTCTCCCGGGTTCTCCAGGGTTCTCTAGGGTTCTCCATGGTTCTCTAGGATTCTCCAATGTTCTCCAGGGCTCTCAAAGTATCTGTAGGGTTCTCCCGTGTTCTCTAGGATTCTCTAGTGTTCTCTTGCATTCTCCAGGATTATCTAGTGTTCTTCAGGGTTCTCTAGGGTTCTCAAGGGTTTTCAAGGGCCCTCTCGGGTTCTCCAGGGTTCTCCAGGGTTCTCCAGGGTTCTCCAGGGCTCACCCGGGTTCTCTAGGGTTCTCCCGGGTTCTCCCGAGTTCTCCAGTGTTCTCCACGGTTCTGTTGGGTTCTCCAGTGTTCTCCAGGGTTCTCACGGGTTCTCCAGTGTTCTCCCGGGTTCTCCCGGGTTCTCTAGGGTTCTCCAACGTTCTTTAGTGTTCTCGAGGGTTCTCACGGGTTCTCCAGAGTTCTCTAGTGTTCTGCTGGATTCTCCAGTGTTCTCCAGGGTTCTCCAGGGTTCTCTAGGATTCTCTAGGGTTCTCAACGGTTCTCCAGCGTTCTCTAGGGTTCTCCAAAGTTCTCCAGGGGTAGCTAGGGTTCTCACGGGTTCTCTAGGGTTATCCAGGGTTCTCTAGGGCTCTCCCGGGATCTCTAGGGTTCTCCCGGGTTCTCTAGGATTCTCCAGTATTCTCTTGCGTTCTCCAAGAGTCTCCAGTATTCTCCATGGTTCTCCAGGGTTATCCAGGGTTCTCTAGGGTTCTTAAGGGTCCTCTCGGGTGCTCCAAGGTTCTCAAGGGTTCTCTAGGGTTCTGCTGGGTTTCTAGGGTTCTCGATGGTTCTCCCGGGTACTCAAGGGTTCTCTAGGGTTCTGATGGGATCTCCAGGGTTCTCAAGGGTTCTTCAGGTTTCTCTAAGGTTCTCCTGGGTTCTTTAGTATTCTCAAGGGTTCTGCTGGGTTGTACTGGGTTCTCCAGTGTTCTCTAGGGTTCTGCAGGGTTCTCAAGGATTCTCTAGGATTCTCTCGGGTTCTCCCGGGTTCTCCAGGGTTCTCTAGGGCTCTCCTGCTTCTCAAGGGTTCTCCAGGATTCTCTAGTGTTCTCAAGGGTTCTCTAGGGTTCCCAAGGGTCCTCTAGGGTTGTCTCGAATTCTCCCGGGCTCTTTAGGGTTCTATTGGGTTCTGTAGTGTTCTCTAGGGTTCGCACGGGTTCTATCGGGCTCTCTAGGGTTCTCAAGGGTTCTACTAGGTTCTCTAGCGTTCTCCCGGGTTCTCCAGGGTTTTCCCGGCTTCTCCAGGGTATTCCCAGGTTCTCCAAGGTTCTGCTGGATTCTCAAGGGTTCTCAAGGATTCCCTCGGGTTCTTAAGGGTTCTCAAGGATTCTCTTGGGTTCTCCTAGGTTGTCCTGGGTTCTCGAAGGTTCTCAAGGGTTCTCTAGGGTTCTCTAGGGTTGTCCTGGGTTGTCCTGGGTTCTCTAAGGTTTTTCAGGGTTCTCTAGGGTTCTTTAGTTTTCTCCCGGGTTCTCCCGAGTTCTCAAGGGTTCTCCAGGGTTCTCTAGGGTTCTCCCTCTTTCTTCAGCATTTTTCAGGATTCTCCAAGGTTCTGTTAGGTTCTGCTAGGTTTTGTTGTGTTCTCTAGGGTTCGCTTGGGTTCTCCACTCTTTTCCAGGGTTCTCCCGGGTTCTCCAGGGTTCTCCTAGCTTCTACTGGGTTCTGCTGGGTTCTCTAGGGTTCTCCAGGGTTCTCTAGGATTCTCCAAAGTTCTCCATGGTTCTCTAGCGTTCTCCCGGGTTCTCTAGGGTTATCCAGGGTTCTCCAGGGCTCTCCCGGGTTCTCCAGGGTTGTCTAGGGTTCTCCTAGGTTCTCCAGGATTCTCCAGTGTTCTCCAGGGCTGTCCAAGAATCTGCAGGGTTCTCCCGGGTTCTCTAGGATTCTCCAGTATTCTCTTGCGTTCTCCAGGATTCTCCAGAGTTCTCCTGGGTTCTCCAGGGTTCTTAAGGGTCCTCCCGGGTTCTCCAAGGTTCTCCACGGTTCTGCTGGGTTTCCAGGGTTCTCCCGGGTTCTCCAGGGTTCTCCAGGGTTCTCTAGGATTCTGTTGGGTTCTCAAGGGTTCTTCAGGGTTCTCTAGGGTTCTCCTAGGTTCTCCAGTATTCTCCAGGGTTCTGCTTGGTTGTATTGGGTTCTCTAGGGTTCTCACGGGTTCTCTAGGGTTCTTCAGGGTTCTCAAGGGTTCTCCTGGGTTTTCTAGTGTTCTCTAGGGTTCTGCTGGGTTGTACTGGGTTCTCCAGTGTTCTCCAGGGTTCTCCCTGGTTCTCCAAGGTTCTCCAGGACTCTCTAGAATTCTCCCGGGTTCTCTAGGGCTCTCTCGGGTTCTCCAGGATTCTCCATTATTCTCCATTGTTCTCCAGGATTCTCCAAGTTCTCCAGGGTATTCCCGGGGTCTCCAACGTTCTGCTGCGTTCTCAAGGATTCTCAAGGGTTCTCTCGGGTTCTTAAGGGTTCTCTAGGTTTCTCTTGGGTTCTACTGGGTTGTCCTACGTTCTCGAACGATCTCTAAGGTTCTCTAGGGTTCTCTAGGGTTCTGTAGTGTTCTCCCGGGTTCTTTCAGGTTCTCCCGAGTTCTCTAGGGTTCTCTAGAGTTTTCTAGCGTTCTCCCGGTTTCTTCAGCATTTTTCAGGATTCTCTAGGGTTCTGCTAGGTTCTATTGGGTTCTCCACTGTTTTCAAGCGTTCTCCAGGGTTTTCTAGGGTTCTTTAGGGTTCTCCTAGGTTCTACTGGGTTCTACTGTGTTCTCTAGGGTTCTACAGGGTTCTCCAGGGTTCTCTAGAGTTCTCCAAAGTTCTCGAGGGTTCTCCTAGGTTCTCTAGGGTTATCCAGGGTTCTCTAGGGCTCTCTCGGGTTCTCTAGGGTTCTCCTAGGTTCTCCAGTATTCTCTAGGGTTCTCCAGGGCTCTCCAAGTATCTGCAGGGTTCTCCCGGGTTCTCTAGGATTCTCTAGTATTCTCTTGCGTTTACCAGGATTCTCTAGAGTTCTCCAGGGTTCTCAAGGGTTCTCAAGGGTCCTCTCGGGTTCTCCAGGGTTCTTCAGGGTTCTCCAGGGTTCTCCAGGGCTCACCTGGGTTCTCTAGGGTTCTCCCGGGTTCTCCCGAGTTCTCCAGTGTTCTCCACGGTTCTGTTGGGTTCTCCATGTGTTCTCCAGGGTTCTCACGGGTTCTCCAGTGTTCTCCCGGGTTCTCCCGGGTTCTCCCGGGTTCTCTAGGGTTCTCCAACGTTCTTTAGTGTTCTGCTGGATTCTACAGTGTTCTCCAGGGTTCTCCCGGGTTCTCTAGGATTCTCTAGGGTTCTCAACGGTTCTCCAGCGTTCTCTAGGGTTCTCCAAAGTTCTCCAGGGGTATCTAGGGTTCTCACAGGTTCTCCAGAGTTCTCTAGTATTCTGCTGGATTCTCTAGTGTTCTCCAGGGTTCTCCCAGGTTCTCTAGGATTGTCTAGGGTTCTCAACGGTTCTCCAGCGTTCTCTAGGGTTCTCCAAAGTTCTCCAGGGGTATCTAGGGTTCTCACGGGTTCTCTAGGGTTATCCAGGGTTCTCTAGGGCTCTCCCGGGTTCTCTAGGGTTCTCCCGGGTTCTCTAGGATTCTCCAGTATTCTCTTGCATTCTCCAGGAGTCTCCAGTATTCTCCATGGGTCTCCAGGGTTTTCTAGGGTTCTCCTAGGTTCTACTGGGTTCTATTGGGTTCTCTAGGGTTCTACAGGGTTCTCCAGGGTTCTCTAGAGTTCTCGAGGGTTCTCTAGGGTTCTCCCAGGTTCTCTAGGGTTATCCAGGGTTCTCCAGGGCTCTCTCGGGTTCTCTAGGGTTCTCCTAGGTTCTCCAGGATTCTCTAGGGTTCTCCAGGGCTCTCCAAGTATCTGCAGGGTTCTCCCGGGTTCTCTAGGATTCTCTAGTATTCTCTTGCGTTCTCCAGGATTCTCTAGTGTCCTCCAGGATTCTCAAGGGTTCTCAAGGGTCCTCTCGGGTTCTCCAGGGTTCTCCACAGTTCTGCTAGGGATCCAGGGTTCTCTAGGGTTCTTTAGGGTTCTTCAGGGTTCTCCAGGGTTCTCCTCGGATCTTTAGGGTTCTCCAGGGCTCTCTCGGGTTCTCTAGGGTTCTCCCGGGTTCTCCCGGGTTCTCTAGTGTTCTCCAGGGTTCTGCTAGGTTCTCTAGTGTTCTCTAGGATTCTCATGGGTTCTCCAGGGTTCTCCAGTGTTCTCTCGGATTCTCCCGGGTTCTCTAGTGTTTTCTAGGGTTCTCCAGGGTTCTCTAGTGTTCTTTAGGGTTCTCTAGGGTTCTCTAGTGTTTTGCTTGGTTCTCAAGGGTTCTCCCGCGTTCTCCACGGTTCTCCAGGATTCTCTAGGGTCTGCAGGGTTCTCCAGCATTCTCTAGGGTTATTCAGGGTTCTCTAAGGCTCTCTCGAGTTCTCCAGGGTTCTCTAGGGCGCTCCCAGGTCCTCCAGGATTCTCCAGTGTTCTCTAGGGTTCTCTAAGGCTGTCCCAAGATCTGCAGGGTTCTCCCAGATTCTCAAGGATTCTCTAGTATTCTCTTGCGTTCTCCAGCATTCTCTAGTGTTCTACAGGGTTCTCCAAGGTTATCCAGGGTTCTCCAGGGTTCTTAAGGGTCCTCCCGGGTTCTCCAAGGTTCTCTAGGGTTCTGCTGGGTTTCCAAGGTTCTCGAGGGTTCTCACCGGTTCTCCAGGGTTCTCCCGGGTACTCAACGGTTCTTCAGGGTTCTCTAGGGTTCTCCAGTATTCTCCAGGGTTTAGTGTTCTCCAGGGTTCTCTAGGGTTCTCTAGGGTTTAGTGTTCTCTTAGGTTGTACTGGGTTCTCTAGTGTTCTCCAGGGTTCTCTAGGGTTCTCCAGGGTTCTCTAGGGTTCTTCAGGGTTCTCTAGGGTTCTCCTGGGTTCTCTAGTATTCTCCAGGGTTCTGCTGGGTTGTACTGGGTTCTCCAGTGTTCTCCAGGGTTCTCCCCAGTTCTCCCGGGTTCTCCAGGGTTCTCTAGGGCTCTCCCTGGTACTCAAGGGTTCTCCAGGATTCTCCAATGTTCTCCAGGGTTCTCTAGGATTCTCCAGTGTTCTCCAGGGTTCTTTAGGGTTATCTAGGGTTCCCAAGGGTCCTCTAGGGTTCTCTTGGGCTCTCTAGGGTTCTATTGGGTTCTGTTGGGTTCTCTAGAGTTCTCCAGTGCTCTCCAGGGTTCTCACGGGTTCTATCGGGGTCTCCAGGGTTCTGAAGGGTTCTGCTGGGTTCTCTAATGTTCTCCCGGGTTCTCCAGGGTATTCTCAGGTTCTCCAAGGTTCTGCTGGGTTCTCTAACGTTCTCCCGGGTTCTCCAGGGTATTCTCAGGTTCTCCAAGGTTCTGCTGGGTTCTCTAACGTTCTCCCGGGTTCTCCAGGGTATTCTCAGGTTCTCCAAGGTTCTGCTGGGTTCTCAAGGATTCTCACGGGTTCTCTCGGGTTCTTAAGGGTTCTCTTGGGTTCTCCCGGGTTGTCCTGGGTTCTCGAACGTTCTTTAAGGTTCTCCAGGGTTCTCTAGTGTTCTCCTGGCTTCTCTAGGGTTCTCTAGGGTTCTCCCGGTATCCTTAGCATTTTTTAGGATTCTCTAGG
Organism: Macrotyloma uniflorum; assembly: GCA_016859785.1. Lineage (NCBI taxonomy): Eukaryota > Viridiplantae > Streptophyta > Magnoliopsida > Fabales > Fabaceae > Macrotyloma > Macrotyloma uniflorum. The sequence continues at coordinate 299,778 of BDMB01000134.1, forward strand.
GTTCTGTTAGGTTCTGTTTGGTTCTCTAGGGTTCTCCACTATTTTTCAGGGTTCTCCTGGGTTCTCCAGGGTTCTCTATGGTTCTCCTAGGTTCTACTGGGTTCTACTAGGTTCTCTAGGGTTCTCCAGGATTCTCCAGGGTTCTCTAGGGTTCTCCAAAGTTCTCGAGGGTTCTCTAGGGTTCTCTAGGGTTATCCAGGGCTCTCTAGGGCTCTCCCAGGTTCTCCAAGGCTCTCCTGGGTTCTCCAGAGTTCTCTAGGGTTCTCTAGTGTTCTCTTGCGTTCTCCAGGATTCTCTAGTGTTCCCTAAGGTTCTCCAGGGTTCTCAAGGGTCCTCCCGGGTCCTCCAGGGTTCTCCAGGGTTCTGCTAGGTTTCCAGGGTTCTCCAAGGTTCTCCAGGGCTCTCCCAGGTTCTCTAGGGTTCTGTTGGGTTCTCTAGTGTTCTCTAGGGTTCTCACGGGCTCTCTAGTGTTCTCCCGAGTTCTCTAGGGTTCTCCAGGGTTCTCCAATGTTCTCCAGGGTTCTCACGGGTTCTTCAGGGTTCTCTAGTGTTCTGTTGGGTTCTCCAATGTTTTCCCGGGTTCTCCAGTGTTCTCCAATGTTTTCCCGGGTTCTGCAGTGTTCTCAAATGTTTTCCCGGGTTCTCCAGGGTTCTCCAGGATTCTCTAAGGTTCTCTAGGGTTCTCCAGCGTTCTCTAGGGTTCTCCAAAGTTCTCCAGGGTTATCTAGGGTTCTCGAGGGTTCTCTAGGGTTATTTAGGGTTCCCTAGGGTTCTCCCAGGCCCTCCAGAATTCTCTAGTGTTCTCTAAGGTTCTCTAGGGCTCTCCCAGGATTTGCAGGGTTCTCCTGGGTTCTCTAGGATTCTCCAGTATTCTCTTGCGTTCTGCAGGATTCTCTAGTGTTCTCCAGGGTTCTCACGGGTTTATCGAGCTCTCTAGGGTTCTCAAGGGTTCTGTTGGGTTCTCTAGCGTTCTCCCGGGTTCTCCCGGGTTCTCCAGGGTATTCCCGGGTTCTCCAAGGTTCTGCTGGGTTATCAAGGATTTTCAAGAGTTCTTAAGGGTTCTCTAGGTTTGTCTTGGGTTGTCCTGGGTTCTCGAACGATCTCTAAGGTTCTCTTGGGTTCTCTAGTGTTCTCCTAGGTTCTCTTGGGTTCTCCCGAGTTCTCCAGGGTTCTCCAGGGTTCTCTAGGGTTCTCCCGGTTTCTTCAGTATTTTTCAGGATTCTCCAGGATTCTGTTAGGTTCTGCTAGGTTCTGTTGGGTTCTCTAGGGTTCTCCCGGGTTCTCCACTGTTTTCCAGGGTTCTCCCGGGTTCTCCAGGGTTCTCTAGGGTTCTCCTAGGTTCTACTGGGTTCTCTAGGGTTCTCCAGGGTTCTCCTTGGTTCTCT
>BDMB01000134.1:313260-353432 GCA_016859785.1 Macrotyloma uniflorum
AGTTACATAGAATTTGAAACGTTTTGGCGCGCAAGCACACGTGGGATGCATTTCAGCTGACTTGAAACGCACCCAGATTCTTCGTTTTGGCTCCAAATGCGATGATTCAAAAGCCACTAGAAAGCTCTATGAGTTAAGTTTGAAACGCCACCATTCCCACCTCATTTGGCTTTGTGGCGCGCTCTCCATAAATAAAACACTGAGAGGTGTTCATTGGGCCAGTCAGGCCTGGTGAACCTCACTTAATAAAATTATAGAAATTTCAATTCAAGTCCAAATTACATGAAATCAGCGCGCAATTGAAGCCCATTAAGTTAAGAAATCAGCCTGACAAGTTTCACTTAATTTGGAGGTCAAATGAATCCGGGAGCCAAATTTTAGCACAGGGAACTCATGTGGAACACGCCAGCCGCGTGAGCTTGCACAAGCGCCAACTTTAAATGCATGTAGAATCTTCAAATCTTATCCAATTCACACGCTTTAAATTTTGGTTTTCAGCTTAACATGTCTATTTTAATATGCAACCGGAACCATTGAATTTAGACCTCTGTAGAAAATATGATAAATAAAACAGTGAACTATGTCAGTCTCAAGTTAAGGCAAAATAATGCATAATTTACTGTTTTTACATATAATTTAGAGTTAAGGCTTTAAATGGCTCTCTAAGTCAAATAACACTTAATTTATCATTATTAACAACTTATAAACATTAACATAACCTTATTAGATAATTAAAATGTGATAAATATTTGTCTCATCAGAGGACCCTTGAGAACCCTTGAGAAACATGGAGAACCCTGGAGAACCCTGGAGAACACTATAGAATCCTGGAGAACGCAAGAGAACACTAGAGAATCCTAGAGAACCCAAGAGAACCCTACAGATCCTAGGAGAGCCCTGGAGAAACCTGGAGAACCCAGGAGAACCCTAGAGAACCCGAGCGAGCCCTCAAGAACCCTAGAGAACCCTGGAGAACCCTGAAGACGGGAGAACCCTAGAGAATCTTGGAGAACCTTGGAGAATCTTGGAGAACCCTGAAGATCCCAGGGAGAAGATTAGAGAACCCAGCAGAACCCTAGAGAACCCAACAAAACCTAGTAGAACCCTAGAGAACCCGGGAGAACCCAAGAGAACATAGAAGAACCCTAGAGAACCCTGGAGAACCCAGCAAAACCCAGCAGAACCCAGTAGAACACTGGAGAACACAACAAAACCCAACAAAACCCAGCAGAACACTAGAGAACCCAACAAAACCCAGCAGAACCCTGGAGAACACTACAGAACCCTGGAGAACCCAGGAGAACCCTGGAGAACCCAAAAGAACCCAGCAGAACCCAATAGAACCCAACAGAACCCTGGAGAATCCTAAAGAACCCAGTAGAACCCAACAGTACCCTTGAGAACCCTGGAGAGCCCGGGAGTTCCCAGGAGAACCTAAGAGAACCCTAAAGGAACCTTGAGAACCCTACAGAATCCTGGAGAACCCAGGAGAACCCGAGAGAGCACTAGAGAACCCTGGAGAACTTTGGAGATCCTAGGAAAACCCAGGATTACCCTAGAGAATCCTGGAGAACCCTGGAGAACCAGAGAGAATCCTAGAGAACCCTGAAGAACTCAACAGAACCTTAGAGAACCCAGCAGAACCCTAGAGAACCCAGTACGACCCTGGAGAACCCGAGAGAACCCAGAAGAACCCTAGAGAACCCTGGAGAACCCTAGAGAACCCTGGAGAACCCGGGAGAACCCTAGAGAACCTTGGAGCACCCAGCAGAACGCAGCAGCACGCTAGAGAATCCTGGAGAACCCAGGAGAATGTTGGAGAACCCTTGAGAACGCGGGAGAACCCAGGAGAACCGTGGAGAACCCTGGCAAACCTGGGAGAACCCTAGAGAACCCTAGAGAACCTTGGAGAATGCTGGAGAACCCTTGAGAACCCAACAGAACCTAGCAGAACCCTGGAGAACCCTAGAGAACCCTGGAGAACCTTGGAGAACCCTGAAGAACCCTGGACAACCCTAGAGAACCTGGGAGGACCCTAGAGAATCCTGGAGAACCCTGGAGAACCCGGGAGAACCCTAGAGAACCTTGGAGAACCTGGGAGGACCCTTGAGAACCCTAGAGAACTCTGGATAAACTTGGAGAACCTTGGAGAACACTAGAGAACCCTAGAGAACCCTAGAGAACACTGGAGAACCTTGGATAACCCTGGAGAACCCTTGAGAACCCTGGAGAACCCGGGAGAACCCTTGAGAACCCTAGAGAACACTGGAGAACGCAAGAGAACACAAGAGAATTCTAGAGAACCCGGGAGAACCCTGCAGATCCTAGGAGAGCCCTGGAGAACCCTAGAGAACCCGAGAGAGTCCTGGAGAACCCAAGATAACCCTAGAGAACCCTGGAGAACTTTGGAGAACCCTAGAGAACCTTGGAGAACCCTAGAGAACCCTAGAGAACCCTAGAGAACACTGGAGAACCTTGGAGAACCCTAGAGAACCAGCAGAACCTAGGAGAACCCTAGAGAACCCTGGAGAACCCGGGAGAACTCTGGAAAACAGTGGAGAACCTGGGAGAACCCTAGAGAACCCAACAGAACTCAACAGAACCCAGCAGAACCCAACAGAACCCTGGAGAACCCTGGATTTCATGATTCTGAAATGCTGGCTGGAGACAAATGATCAAATGGATGCTGGCAAATTCTTGACCGAGTGAAAATGTTAATGGCTAATTCAAAATGCATGAAAATGGTTTTGACCGAACCGAAAACGCACCAAAATGGAGGGTTCTCGGTCAGAGACAAAACCTTTTATGATTTTGAAATTTTGGCTAGACACAAATGATCAAATGGGTGAATAATGGATGCTGGCAAATTCTTGACCGAGTGAAAATGTTAATGGTTAAGTCAAAATGCATGAAAATGGTTCTGACAAAGCCGAAAACGCACCAAAATGGAGGGTTCTCGGTCAGAGACAAAATTTTTTATGATTTTGAAATTCTGGCTGGACACAAATGATCAAATGGATGAATAATGGATGGTGGCAAATTCTTGACTGAGTGAAAATGTTAATGGTTAAGTCAAAATGTATGAAAATGGTTTTGACCGAGCCGAAAACGCACCAAAATGGGGGCTTCTCGGTCAGAGACAAAATTTTTTACGATTTTGAAATTCTGGCTGGACACAAATGATCAAATGGATGAATAATGGATGCTGGCAAATTCTTGACCGAGTGAAAATGTTAATGGTTAAGTCAAAATGCATGAAAATGTTTCTGACCGAGCCGAAAACGCACCAAAAAGGATGGTTCTCGGTCAGAGGGCAAATGGATTAACTTTGCTCGGTCAAAAATCAAATGGTATGCAGGAAATGTATGGTTGGTCGAGTGAAATGCAATTAGTTTTTGATTTTGAGGTTTAAAAATGGTAGTTGACCGAATGGGTATGGTTTCTGGCAGGGTCAGAAATTTTCTGACCGAGCCAGGAAAATTTCTGACCGCGCTAGGAAAATTTCTAACTCGGTCAGATTTTGGTGCTATGGGTCAATTTTTTTTTTTACTCGTGCCAATTTAGCATTCTTCACTCTAATGGACTTCAATTAAATCCCCCATGATACTGGGAAAGACCCAGGACAAAATACATTCATTTTATATATTTTTTTAATTTTTTATTTTTCACTGTTTTACATAAAAAATCAATCCCTTATCCAATTGAGCTGAAATTTGGTGGGCACCTCTGTTATAATATTATGTAATAATCTGCAAAAAATCGCATCAAAATTCGAAGTGTAGATACATTTTTTTATTTTTTCTGATTTTACCGATTTTGGCACTCTGAAAAAAAAAATGTCCTGTTGATATTAAATCCTGATTTTTGGGGGACAAAGAGATATGATTTTATTAAGGAACACTGCAAAAAATCGCATCAAAATTTTGGTACGGTCGAAAAGTATTGGTTCGGTCGAAAAATTATTGTCCGGTCGAAAAATTTTGGTTCGGTCGAAATTCATTTATGGTGCTATCAGAATATTCTGGTGCAGTCATAACTCATTTCTGGTGCGGTCGAAAAATCTTGGTTCAGTCGAAAAATTTTGGTGCAGTCGAAAAATTTTGGTGCAGTCGAAAAATTTTGGTTGGGTCGAAAAGTCTTGCTCCGGTCGAAAAATCTTGGTTCAATCGAAAAATTTTGGTTGGGTCGAAAAGTCTTGGTCCGGTCAAAAAATTTTGGTTTAGTCGAAATCCACTTTTGGTGCGATCGGGAGTCAAAACTAGTGTGGTCGGAAGATTCTAGTTCGGTCGGGACTCATTTCTGGTTCGACCGGAAAATTATGGTGTGGTCAGATTTCATCCGGTGTGGTCGGATCTCATTTTTGGTGCGTTCGAAAAATTAAGGTGTGGTCGTAATCCATTGGTGGTGCGGTCGAGAGTCAAATCTGGTGCGGTCGAAAGATTCTGGTTCGGTCGGAAGATTCTGGTTCGATCGAAATCAAATACTGGTGGGATCGGGAGTCAAATGTGGTGCGGTCGGGAGATTCTAGTCTGGTCGGAATTTTATTTCTGGTGAGATTGGAATATTTTGGTGCGGTCAGAACTCATTTCTGGTGCAGTCGAAAAATCTTGGTTCGGTCAAAAAGTTTTGGTACGGTCAAAAAGTATTTGTCCTGTCGAAAAATTATTGTCCGGTCGAAAAATTTTGGTTCGGTCGAAATTCACTTTTGGTGCGCTCGGGAGTCAAAACTAGTGTGGTCGGAAGATTCTGGTTCGGTGGGGACTCATTTATGGTGCAACCAGAAAACTCTGGTGCGGTCAGAAGATTCTGGTTCGGTCGAAATCAAATTCTGATGCGGTAAGGAGTCAAATGTGGTGCAGTTGGGAGATTCTAGTCCGGTCAGAATTCATTTCTGGTGCGATTGGAATTTTCTAGTGCGGTCAAAACTCATTTCTGGTGCGATCGAAAAATCTTGGTTCGGTTGAAAAATTTTGGTACGGTCGAAAAGTTTTGGCCTAGTCGAAAAGTCTTGGTCTGGTCGAAAAATTTTGGTTCGGTAGAAATCCACTTTTGGTGCGGTCGGGAGTCAAAACTAGTGTGGTCGGAAGATTCTGGTTCGGTTGGGACTCATTTCTGGTTGGACCGGAAAATTCCAGTGCGGTCAGATTTTATATCCTGTGCGGTCGGATCTCATTTCTGGTGCGGTCAAAAAATTATGGTTCGGTCGTAGTCCATTTGTGGTGCTATCGGGAGTCAAATGTGGTGCGATCGGGAGATTTTGGTGTGGTCAGAATTCATTTCTGGTGCGGTCGAAAAATCCTTGTTCGGTCGAAAAATTTTGGTACGGTGGAAAAATTTTGGCCAGGTCGAAAAGTCTTGGTCTGGGCGAAAAATTATGGTCCGGTCAAAAAATTTTGGTTCGGTCGAAATTCACTTTTGGTGCGCTCGGGAGTCAAAACTAGTGTGGTCGGTAGATTCTGGTTCGGTCGAGACTCATTTCTGGTGCAACCAGAAAATTCTGGTGCAGTCGGAAGATTCTGGTTTGGTCGAAAGCAAATTCTGATGCGGTCGGGAGTCAAATGTGGTGCGGTCGGGAGATTTTGGTCCAGTCAGAATTCATTTCTGGTGCGATCAGAATTTTCTGGTGCGGTCAGAACTCATTTCTGGTGCGGTCGAAAAATCTTGGTTCGGTTGAAAAATTTTGGTACTGTCGAAAAATTTTGGCCGAGTCGAAAAGTCTTGGTCCGGTCAAAAAATTATGGTCCAGTCGAAAAATTTTGGTTCGGTCGAAGTCCACTTTTAGTGCGGTCAGGAGTCAAAACTAATATGGTCGGAAGATTCTGTTTCGGTCAGGAGTCATTTCTGGTTCGACCGGAAAATTCTTGTGCGGTCAGATTTCATATCCGGTGCGGTCGGATCTCATTTCTGGTGCGGTCGAAAAATTATGGTTCGGTCGTAATCCATTTGTGGTGCGATCGGGAGTCAAATCTGGTGCGGTCAGAAGATTCTAGTTCGGTCAAAATCAAATTCTGGTGCGATCGGGAGTCAAATATTGTGCGGTCGGGAGATTCTGGTCTGGTCAAAATTCATTTTTGGTGCGATCAAAATATTCTGGTGCCGTCAGAACTCATTTCTAGTGCGGTTGAAAAATCTTGGATCGATAAAAAAATTTTGGCGCGGTCGAAAAATTTTGGCAGGGTTGAAAAGTCTTCGTCTGGTCGAAAAATTATGGTCTGGTCGAAAAATTTTGGTTCAGTCGAAATCCACTTTTGGTGCGGTCGGGAGTCAAAACTAGTGTGCTCTGAAGATTCTGGTTCGGTTGGGTCTCATTTCTGGTGCGACCGGAAATTTCTGGTGTGGTCAGATTTCATATCTGGTGCGGTCGGGAGTCAAATGTGGTGCAGTCGGGAGATTCTTGTCCGGTCGGAATTCATTTCTAGTGTGATCAGAATATTCTAGGGCGGTCAGAACTCATTTCTTATGCGGTCGAAAAATCTTGGCTCGGTTGAAAAATTTTGCTACGGTCGAAAAATTTTGGCTGGGTCGAAAAGTTATGGTCCGATCGAAAAATTATGGTCCGGTCGAAAAATTTTGGTTCGGTCGAAATCAACTTTTGGTGTGGTCAGGAGTCAAAACTAGTGTGGTTTGAAGATTCTGGTTCGGTCGGGACTCATTTCTGGTGCAACTGGAAAATTCTAGTGCAGTCAGATTTCATATATAGTGCGGTCTAAAAATTATGGTTCGATCGTAATCTATTTGTGATGCGGTCGGGAGTCAAATCTGGTGCCGTCAGATGATTATGGTTTGGTCGAAATCAAATTCTGGTGCGGTCGGGAGTCAAATGTGGTGCGGTCGGGAGATTCTGTTCTGGTCGAACTTCATTTCTGGTGCGGTCGAAAAATCTTTGTTCGGTCGAAAAATTTTAGTGCGGTCGAAAAATTTTGTCCGGTCGAAAAATTATGGTCCAGTCGAAAAATTATGGTTCGGTCGAAATCCACTTTTGGTGCGGTCAGGAGTCAAAACTAGTGTAGTTTGAAGATTCTAGTTCGGTCGAATCTCATTTATGGTGTGGTCGAAAAATTATTGTTCGGTCGTAATCCTTTGTGGTGCAGTCGAAAGTCAAATCTGGTTCGGTCGAAATCAAATTCTGGTGCGGTTGGGAGTCAAATGTGGTGCGGTCGGGAGATTCTGGTCCGGTCGGAATTCATTTCTGGTGCGATCGGAATATTCTGGTGCGATTAGAACTCATTTATGGTGCGGTCGAAAATACTTTGTTTGATCGAAAAATTTTGGCCGGGTCGAAAAGTCTTGGTCCGGTCGAAATCAACTTTTGGTGCGGTCGGAAGTCATTTTTGGTGCGGTCGGAACTCATTTCTGGTGCGACGAAAAGTCTTGGTTCGGTCGAAAAATTTTGGTGCGGTCGAAAAATTTTGGACGGGTCGAAAAGTCTTGGTACGTTCGATAAAATTTGTTTCGGTCGAAATCTACTTTTGGTGCGGTCGGGAGTCACATCTAGGGTGTTCTGAAGATTCTGGGTCGGTTGGGAATCATTTCGGGTGCGACCAGAAAAATCTGGTGCAGTCAGATTTCATATCCGGTGCGGTCGGATCTCATTTCTGGTGTGGTAGAAAAATTATGGTTCGGTCGAAATCCATTTGTGGTGCGGTCGGGAGTCAAATCTGGTGCCGTTGGAAGATTCTGGTTCGATCGAAATCAAATTCCGGTGCGGTCGGGAGTGAAATGTGGTTCAGTCAGGATATTCTGGTCCGGTCGGAATTCATTTCTGATGTGATCGGAATATTCTGGTGCACTCAGAACTCATTTCTGGTACGGTCGAAAAATCTTGGTTCGGTTGAAAAATGTTGGTGCGGTCGAAAAATTTTGGTCGGGTCAAAAATTCTTGGTCCGGTCGAAAAATTATATTCCGATCGAAAAATTTTGGTTCGGTCGAAATCCACTTTTGGTGCGATCGGGAGTCAAAACTAGTGTGGTCTGAAGATTTTGGTTCGGTCGGGACTCATTTCTGGTGCGAACGTAAAATTCTAGTGCGGTCAGATTTCATATCCGGTGCAGTCAGACCTCATTTCTGGTGCGGTCGAAAAATTATGGTTCGGTCGTAATCCACTTGTGGTGCAGTCGGGAGTCAAATCTGGTGCAGTCGGAAGATTTTGGTTCGGTTAAAATCAAATTCTTGTGCGGTCGGGAATTAAATGTGGTGCGATCGGGAGATTCTGGTCCGGTCGGAATTCATTTCTGCTGCGATTGGAATATTGTGGTGCGGTCATAACTTTTTTTCTTGTAAGGTCGAAAAATCTTGGTTCAGTCGAAAAATTTTGGTGCGGTCGAATAATTTTGGCCGAGCCGAAAAATCTTGGTTCGGTCGAAAAGTCTTAGTCCGGTCGAAATATTATGGTTCGGTCGAAATCCACTTTTGGTGCTTTCGAAATTCATTTCTGGTGCGGTTAGAACTCATTTCTAGTGCGGTCGAAAAATCTTGGTTCGGTCGAAAAATTTTGGTGCGGTCGAAAAATATTGGCTGGGTCGAAAAGTCTTGCTCTGGTCGAAAAAATTTGGTTCGGTCGAATTCCACTTTTGGTGCGGTCGGGAGTCAAAACTAGTGTGGTCTGAATATTTTGGTTCGGTCGGAGTCATTTCTGGTGTGACCGAAAAAATCTGGTGCGGTCAGATTTCATATCCGGTGCGGTCGGATCTCATTTTTGGTGCGGTCGAAAAATTATGGTTCGGTTCTAATCCATTAATGGTGCGGTCGGGAGTCAAATCTGGTGTGGTCGAAAGATTCTGGTTTGGTCGAAATCAAATTCTGGTGCGGTCGGGAGTCAAATGTGGTGCGTTCGAGAGACTCTGGTCTAGTCGAAATTGATTTCTGGTTCGATCGGAATATTCTGTTGCACTCGAAAAGTTTTGGTCTGGTCGAAAAATTATGGTCCGGTCAAAAAAATTTTGTTCGGTCGAAATGCACTTTTGGTGCGGTCAAGAGTCAAAACTATTGTGATTTGAAGATTCTGGTTCGATCGGGACTCATTTCTGGTGCGACCAGAAAATTCTAGTGCAGACAGATTTCATATCCGGTTCGGTCAGATCTTATTTTTGGTGCGGTCGAAAAAAATTGGTTCTGTCGTAATCCATTTGTGGTGCGGTCGAAAGATTCTGGTTCGGTCGAAATCAAATTCTAGTGCGGTCGGGAGTCGAATGTGGCGCGGTCGGGAGAGTCTAGTCCGGTCGGAATTCATTTCTTGTGCGATCGGAATATTTTGGTGCAGTCAGAACTCATTTCTGGTGCGGTCGAAAAATTATGGTTCGGTCGTTATCCATTTGTGGTGCAATCGTAATCCATTTGTGGTGCAATCGTAATCCATTTGTGGTGCGGTCGGAAGATTCTGGTTCGGTCGACATCAAATTCTGGTGGTGTCAGGAGTCAAATGTGGTGCTGTCGGGAGATTCTGCTCTGGTCGGAATTCATTTCTGGTGCGATAAGAATATTCTGGTGCGGTCAGAACTCATTTCTGGTGCGGTCGAAAATACTTTGTCCGATCGAAAAATTTCGACCGGGTCGAAAAGCCTTGGTCCGATCGAAAAGTGTTGGTCTGGTCGAAAACTTATGGTTCGGTCGAAATCCACTTTTGGTGCGGTCAGAATTCATTTCTGGTGCGGTCAGAACTCATTATTGGTGCGGTCGAAAAATCTTGGTTCGGTCGAAAAATTTTGGTACGGTCGAAGAATTTTGGCCGGGTCGAAAAGTCTATCTCCGGTCAAAAAATTATGGTTCGGTCGAAATCCACTTTTGGTGCGGTCGGGAGTCAAAACTAGTGTGATCTGCAGATTCTGGTTCGGTCGAAACATAATTCTGGTGCGTCTAGAAAAATCTGGTGCGGTCGGATCTCATTTCTGGTGCGGTCGAAAAATTATGGTTCGATCGTAATCCATTTGTGGTGCGGTCGGGAGTCAAATTTGGTGCGGTCGGATGATTCTGGTTCGGTCGAAATCAAATTCTTGTGCGGTCGGGAGTCAAATGTGGTGCTGTCGGGAGATTCTGGTCCGGTCGGAATTCATTTCTGGTGCGACCGGAATATTTTGGTGCGCTCAGAATTCATTTTTAGTGCGGTCGATAATACTTTGTTCGATCGAAAAATTTTGGCCGGGTCGAAAAGTCTTGGTCCGGTCGAAAAATATTGTTCGGTCAAAATCTACTCTTGGTGTGGTCGGAATTCATTTCTAGTGCGGTCAAAACTCATGTCTGGTCCGATCGAAAAATCTTGGTTCGGTCGAAAAATTTTGGTGCTATCGAAATATATTGGCCGGGTTGAAATTCACTTTTGGTGCGGTCGGGAATCAAAACTAGTGTGGTCTGAAGATTCTGGTTCGATCGGGAGTCATTTCTCGTGCGACCGGAAAAATCTGGTGCGGTCAAATTTCATATTCGGTGCGGTAGGATCTCATTTCTGGTACAGTCGAAAAATTATGGTTCGGTCGTAATCCATTTGTGGAGTGGTCGGGAGTCAAATCTGGTCCGGTCGAACTGAAATTCTGGTGCGGTCGGGAGTCAAATTTGGTGCGGTCTGGAGATTCGGGTCCCCTCGGAATTCATTTGTGGTGCAATCATAATGTTCAGGTGTGGTCAGAACTCATTTCTGGTGCGGTCGAAAAATATTGGTTCGGTCAAAAAATTTTGGTGCGGTAGAAAAATTTTGGTGCAGTAGAAAAATTTTGGCCGGGTCGAAAAGTCCTTGTCCGGTCGAAAAAAATTATGGTCCAGTCAAAAAATTTTGATTCGGTCGAAATCCACTTTTGGTGCGGTCGGGAGTCAAAACTAGTATGGTCTGAAGATTCTGGTTCGATCGGGACTCATTTCTGGTGCAACCGGAAAATTCAAGTGCGGTCAGATTTCATATTCGGTTCGGTCGGATCTAATTTCTAGTGCGGTCGAAAAATTATTGTTCGGTTGTAATCCATTTGTGGTGTGGTCGAAAGATTCTGGTTCGATCGAAATCAAATTCTAGTGCGGTCGAAATCAAATTCTGGTGCTGTCAGGAGATTCTGGTCCGGTTGGAATTCATTTTTTGTGCGATCGGAATATTATGGTGCTGTCTGAACTCATTTCTGGTGCGGTTTAAAATACTTTGTTCGGTCGAAAAATTTTGGTCTGGTCGAAAAATTTTGGCCGGGTCGAAAAGTCTTGGTCTGGTCGAAATCCACTTTTGGTGTGTTCACGAGTCAAAACTAGTGTGGTCTGAAGATTCTGGTTCGGTCGGGACTCATTTCTGGTACGACTGGAAAATTCTGGTGCGGTCAGATTTCATATGCGGTGCGTTCGGATATCATTTTTGGAGCGGTCGAAAAATTATGGTTCGGTCGTTATCCATTTGTGGTGCAATCGTAATCCATTTGTGGTGCGGTCGGAAGATTCTGGTTCGGTCGAAATCTAATTCTGGTGCGGTCAGGAGTCGAATGTGGTGCCAACGGGAGATTCTGGTCCGGTTGAAATTCATTTCTGGTGCGATCAGAATATTTTGGTGCGGTCAGAACTCATTTCTAGTGCGGTCTAAAATACTTTGTTCGATCGAAAAATTTTGGTCGAATCGAAAACTCTTGGTCCATTCGAAAAATTATTGTTCGGTCGAAATCCACTTTTCGTGTGGTCGAAATTCATTTCTAGTGAGGTCAGAACTCATGTTTGGTGCAGTCGAAAAATCTTGGTTTGGTCGAAAATTTTTGGTACGGTCGAAAAGTCTTGCTCTGGTTGAAAAATTATGGTTTAGTCGAAATCCACTTTTGGTGCGGTCCGGAGTCAAAACTAGTGTGGTCTGAAGATTCTGGTTCGGTCGGGACTCATTTTTCGTGCGACCGGAAAAATCTGGTATGGTCAAATTTCATATCCGGTCGTAATCCATCTGTGGTGCGGTCGGGAGTCAAATATGGTCCGTTCGGATGATTTTCGTTCAGTCGAAATCCAATTCTAGTGCGGTCGGGAGTCAAATGTGGTGCGGTCGGGAGATTCTGGTCCGGTCGGAATTCATTTATGGTGCGATCGGAATATTCTGGTGTGGTTAGAACTCATTTCTGGTGCGGTCGAAAAATTTTGGTGCGGTTGAAAAATTTTGGACGGGTCGAAAAGTCTTGGTTCTGTCGAAAAAAATTATGGTCCAATCGAAAAGTTTTGGTATGGTCGAAATCCACTTTTGGTGCGGTCAGGAGTCAAAACTAGTGTGGTCTGAAGATTCTGGTTCGGTCGGGACTCAATTCTTGTGCAAACGAAAAATTCAGGTGCGGTCAGATTTCATATCCGGTGCAGTCGGATATCATTTCTGGTGTTGTCGAAAAATTATGGTTCGGTTGTGATCCATTTATGGTGCAGTCGAAAGATTCTGGTTCGTTCGAAATCAAATTCTGGTTCGGTCAAAATCAATTTGTTGTGCTGTCGGGAGATTCTGGTCCGGTCAGAATTCATCTTTTGTGCGACCGGAATATTATGGTGTAGTGAGAACTCATTTCTGGTGCGGTCGGATATCATTTTTGGTGCGGTCGAAAAATTATGGTTCGGTCGTTATCCATTTGTGGTGCAATCGTAATCCATTTGTGGTGCGGTCGGAAGATTCTGGTTCGATCGAAATCAAATTCTCGGGCGGTCGGGAGTCAAATGTGGTGCTGTCGGGAGATTATAGTCTGGTTGGAATTCATTTTTGGTGCGATTAGAATATTCTGGTGCGGTCAGAACTCATTTCTGGTGCTGTCGAAAATACTTTGTTCGATCGAAAAATTTCGGCCGGGTCGAAAAGTCTTGGTCCAGTCGAAAATTCTTGGTCCGGTCGAAAAAGTCTTGGTCCGGTCGAAAAATCTTGGTCCGGTCGAAAAGTCTTGGTCCGGTCGAAAAATCTTGGTCCAGTCGAAGAATTTTTTACGGGTTGAAAAGTCTTGGTCCGATCGAAAAAAATTATGGTTCGGTCAAAATCCACTTTTTGTGCTGTTAGAATTAATTTCTGGTGCGGTCAGAACTCATTATTGGTGCGGTCGAAAAATCTTGGTTCGGTCGAAAAATTTTGGTGCGGTCGAAGAATTTTTTACGGGTTGAAAAGTCTATCTCTGGTAAAAAAATTATGGTTCGGTCGAAATCCACTTTTGGTGCGGTCGGGAGTCAAAACTAGTGTGATCTGAAGATTCAGGTTCGGTCGAAACATATTTCAGGTGCAGTCAGATTTCATATCCGGTGCGGTCGGATCTCATTTCTGGTGCGGTCGAAAAAATTTTGTGCGATCGTAATCCATTTGTAGTTTCGGTCGTAATCCATTTGTGGTGTGGTCGGGATTCAAATCTGGTGCGGTCGGAAGATTCTGGTTCGGTCGATATCAAATTCTGGTGCGGTCGGGAGTCAAATGTGGTGTTGTCGGGAGATTCTGGTCCAGTCGGAATTCATTTCTGGTGCGATCAGAATATTTTGGTGCGGTCAGAACTCATTTCTGGTGTGGTCGAAAATACTTTGTTCGATCGAAAAATTTTGGCCAGGTCGAAAAGTCTTGGTCCGGTCTAAAAATTATTGTTCGGTCGAAATCCACTTTTGGTGCGGTCGGAATTCATATCTGGTGCAGTCAGAACTCATGTCTGGTCCGGTCGAAAAATCTTGGTTCGGTCAAAAAATTTTGGTGCGGTCGAAAAATATTGGCCGGGTCGAAAAGTCTTGCTCCAGTCGAAAAATTATGGTTCAGTCGAAATCCAGTTTTGGTGCGGTCGGGAGTCAAAACTAGTGTGGTCTGAAGATTCTGGTTCAGTCAGAACTCATTTCTCGTGCGACCGGAAAAATCTGGTGCGGTCAAATTTCATATCCGGTGCGGTAGGATCTCAATTCTGGAACGGTCGAAAAATTATGGTCGGTCGTAATCCATTTGTGGAGCAGTCGAGAGTCAAATCTGGTCCGGTCGGATGATTCTGGTTCGGTCGAAATCAAATTTCGGTGCGGTCGGGAGTCAAATTTTGTGCGGTCCGGAGATTTGGGTCCGGTCGGAATTCATTTCTGGTGCGATCGTAATATTCTGGTGTGGTCAGAACTCATTTCTGGTGCGGTCGAAAAATCTTGGTTCGGTCGAAAAATTTTGGTGTGGTAGAAAAATTTTGGCCGGGTCGAAAAGTCTTGGTCCGATCGATAAAAATTATGGTCCAGTCGAAAAATTTTGGTTCGGTCGATATCCACTTTTGGTGCGGTCAAAAGTCAAAACTAGTGTGGTCTGAAGATTCTGGTTCGGTCGAGACTCAATTCTGGTGCAACCGGAATATTCAGGTGCGATCAGATTTCATATCCGGTGCGGTCGGATCTCAATTCTGGCGCTGTCAAAAAATTATGGTTCGGTTGTAATCCATTTATGGTGTGGTTGGAAGATTCTGGTTCGATAGAAATCAAATTCTAGTGCGGTCGAAATACATCTCTGGTGCTGTCGGGAGATTCTGGTCTGGTTAGAAGTCACTTTTTGTGCGATCGGAATATTATGGTGCGGTCAGAACTCATTTTTGGTGCGGTTGAAAATACTTTGTTCGGTCGAAAAATTTTGGTGCTGTCGAAAAATTTTGGCTGGGTCGAAATCCACTTTTGGTGCGGTCGGGAGTCAAAACTAGTGTGGTATGAAGATTCTGGTTCGGTTGGGACTCATTTCTGGTACGACCGGAAAATTCTGGTGCGGTCAGATTTTGTGGTGCAATCGTAATCCTTTTGTGGTGCGATCGTAAGATTCTGGTTCGGATGAAATCAAATTCTGGTGCGGTCGGGAGTCAAATGTGGTGCTGTCGGGAGATTCTGGTCCGGTCGGAATTCATTTCTGGTGCGATCAGAATAATTTGGTGCGGTCAGAACTCATTTCTGGTGCAGTCGAAAATACTTTGTTCGATCGAAAAATTTTGGCCGGGTCAAAAAAGCTTGGTCCTGTCGAAAAATTATTATTCGGTCGAAATCCACTTATCGTGTGGTCGGAGTTCATTTCTGGTAGGATCAAAACTCATGTCTGGTGCGGTCGAAAAATCTTGGTTCGGTCGAAATTGTTTGGTGCGGTCGAAAAGACTTGCTCTGGTCGAAAAATTATGGATTAGTCGAAATCCACTTTTGGTGCGGTCGGGAGTCAAAACTAGTGTGGTCTGAAGATTCTGGTTCGGTCGGGGTTCATTTCTCGTGCGACCGGAAAAATCTGGTGCGATCAAATGTGGTCAGAATTCAGGTGCGGTCAACTTTCATATCTGTTGAGGTCGGATCTCATTTTTGGTGCAGTCGTAAAATTATGGTTCAATTGTACTCCATTTGTGGTGCGGTAAGAAGATTCTGGTTCGGTCGAAATCAAACTCTGGTGCAATCGAAATCAAATTCTGGTGCTGTCGGGAGATTCTGGTCTGGCCAGAATTCGTTTTTTGTGTGATCGGAATATTATGGTACGGTCAGAACTCATTTCTGGTGCGGTTGAAAATACGTTGTTCGGTCGAAAAATTTTGGTGCAATAGAAAAATTTTGGCCGGGTCGAAAAGTCTTGGTCCGGTCAAAATCCACTTTTGGTGTGGTCGGGAGTCAAAACTAGTGTGGTCTGAAGATTCTGGTTCGGTCGGGACTCATTTCTAGTACGACCGGAAAATTGTGGTGCGGTCAGATTTCATATCCGGTGCGGTCGGATATCATTTTTGGTGCGGTCGAAAAATTATGTTTCGGTCGTTATCCATTTGTGGTGCAATTGTAATCCATTTGTGGTGCGGTCAGAAGATTCTGGTTCGGTCGAAATCAAATTCTGGTGCGGTCGGGAGTCAAATGTGGTGCTATCGGGAGATTCTGGTCTGGTCGAAATTCATTTCTGGTGCGATTAGAATATTCTGGTGCGGCCGAAAATACTTTGTTCGAACGTAAAATTTCGGCTGGGTCGAAAAGCCTTGGTCCGATCGAAAAATTATGGTTTGATCAAAATCCACTTTTGGTGCGGTCAGAATTCATTTTTGGTGCGGTCAGAACTCATTATTTGGTACGATCGAAGAATTTTGGTCAAGTCGAAAAGTCTATCTACGGTCAATAAATTATGGTTCGGTCGAAATCCACTTTTGGTGCGGTCGGGAGTCAAAACTAATGTGATCTGAAGATTCTGGTTCGGTCGAAACATATTTCTGGTGCGTCCGAAAAAATCTGGTGCGGTCAGATTTCATATCCGGTACGGTCGTATCTCATTTCTGGTGCGGTAGAAAAATTATGGTTCAATCGTAATCCATTTGTGGTGTGGTCGGGAGTCAAATATGGTGCGGTCGGAAGATTCTGGTTCGGTCGAAAGCAAATTCTGGTGCGGTCAGGAGTCAAATGTGGTGCTGTCGGGAGATTCTGGTCCGGTCGGAATTCATTTCTGGTGCGATCAGAATATTTTGATGCGGTCAGAACTCATTTCTGGTGCAGTAAAAAATACTTTGTTCAATCGAAAAATTTTGGTCGGGTCGAAAGATCTTGGTCCTGTCGAAAAATTTTTATTCGGTCGAAATCCACTTATCGTGTGGTCGGAATTCATTTTTGGTACGGTCAGAACTCATGTCTGGTGCGGTCGAAAAATCTTGGTTCGGTCGAAATTTTTTGGTGCGGTCGAAAAGACTTGCTCTGGTCGAAAAATTATGGTTTAGTCGAAATCCACTTTTGGTGCGGTCGGGTGTCAAAACTAGTGTGGTCTGAAGATTCTGGTTCGGTCGGGGTTCATTTCTCGTGCGACCGGAAAAATCTGGTGCGGTCAAATTTCATATCTGGTGCGGCCGGATCTCATTTCAGGTGCGGTCGAAAAATTATGGTTCGGTCGTAATCCATCTGTGGTGCGGTCGGGAGTCAAAACTAGTGTGGTCTGAAGATGCTGGCCAGGTGGAATAATCTTCGTCCGGTCGAAAAAAATTATGGTCCAGTCGAAAAATTTTGGTTTAGTCAAAATCCACTTTTGGTGCGATCGGGAGTCAAAATTAGTGTGATCTGAAGATTCTAGTTCGGTTGGGACTTATTTCTGGTGCGACTGGAAATATCTGGTGCGACTGGAAAAATCTGGTGCGGTCAAATTTCATATCCGATGCGGTCGGATCTCATTTCTGGTGCGGTCAAAAAATTATGGTTCGGTTGTAATCCATTTGTGGTGCGGTCGCGAGATTCTGGTCCGGCTAGAATTCATTTCTGGTGCGATTGGAATATTCTGGTGTTGTCAGAACTCACTTCTGGTGCGGTCGAAAAATCTATGTTCGGTTGAAAAATTTTGGTGCGGTAGAAAATTTTGGCCTAGTCGAAAAGTCTCTTTCCGGTCGAAAATTTTAGTTCGGTCGAAGTCCACCTTTGTTGCGGTTGGGAGTCAAAACTAGTGTGGTCTGAAGATGCTGGTTTGGTCGAGACTTAATTCTGGTGCGATCGGAAAATTCTGGTCCGATGAGATTTCATATCCGGTGAGGTCAGATCTAATTTATGGTGCAGTCGAAAAATTATGGTTCGATTGTAATCCATTTGTGGTGCAGTCGGGACTCAAATCTGGTGCGGTCGGAAGATTCTGGTTTGGTCGAAATCAAATCCTGGTGCGATCGGGAGTCAAATGTGGTGCGGTCGGGAGATTTTGATCCGGTCGGAATTCATTTCTGGTGCGATCAGAATATTCTGGTGCGGTCAGAACTCATTTCTGGTGCGGTCGAAAAATCTTCGTTCGGTCGAAAAATTTTGGCCCAGTCGAAAAGTCTTTGTCCGGTCAAAAAATTTTAGTTCGGTCGAAATCCACTTTTGGTGCCGTCGGGAGTCAAAACTAGTGTGGTCTAAAGATGCTGGTTCGGTCGGGACTTAATTCTGGTGCGACCGGAAAATTCTGGTCTGATCAGATTTCATATCCGGTGCGGTCGGATCTAATTTCTGGTGCCGTCGAAAAATTATGGTTCGATTGTAATCCATTTGTGGTGCGGTAGGGAGTGAAATCTGGTGCGTTCGGAAGATTCTAGTTCGGTCGAAATCAAATTCTGGTGCGATCGGGAGTCAAATGTGGTGCGGTCGGGAGATTCTGCTCCTGTCAGAATTCATTTCTGGTGCGATCGAATTATTCTAGTGCGGTGAAAACTCATTTCTGGTGCTGTCGAAAAATCTTGGTTCGGTAGAAAAATTTTGGTGCGAACCAAAAATTTTGGCCGGGCCGAAAAGTCTTTGTCCGGTCGAAAAATTATGGTCCGATTGGAAAATTTTGGTTTGGTCGGAATCCACTTTTGGTGCGGTCGGGAGTCAAAACTAGTGTGGTCTAAAGATTCTGGTTCGGTCGGGACTCATTTGTAGTGCGAACGGAAAATTCTGGTGCGGTCAGATTTCATATCCGGTGCGGTCGTATCTCATTTCTGGTGCGGTCGAAAAATTATGGTCTGGTCGTAATCCATTTGTGGGCTGGTCGGGAGTCAAATCTGGTGCGGTCGGAAGATTCTGGTTCGGTCGAAATCAAAGTCTGGTGCGGTCGGGAGTCAAATGTGGTGTGGTCGGGAGATTCGGGTCCGGTCGAAATTCATTTCTGGTGCAATCTGAATATTCTGGTACGATAAGAACTAATTTCTGGTACGGTCGAAAAATCTTGGTTCGGTTGAAAAATTTTGGTTTGGTCAAAAAATTTTGGCCGGGTCTAAAAGTCTTGGTGCAGTCGAAAAATTTTGGCCGGGTCTAAAAGTCTTGGTGTAGTCGAAAAATTATGGTCCTGTCGAAAAATTATGGTCCGATCGAAAAATTTTGATTCGATCGAAATCAACTTTTGGTGCGGTCGGGAGTCAAAACTAGTGTGTTCGGAAGATTCTGGTTCGGTCGGGACTCATTTCTGGTGCGCTCAGATTTCATATCCGGTGCGGTCGAAAAATTATGGTTCGGTCGTAATCCATTTGTGGTGTGGTCTGGAGTCAAATTCTGTGCGGTCGGAAGATTCTAGTTCGGTAGAAATCAAATTCTGGTGTGGTCACAAGTAAAATAAGGTGCGGTCGGGAGATTCTGGTCCGGTCGGAATTCATTTCTGGTGCGATCGGAATATTCTGGTGTGGTTAGAAATCAATTCTGGTGCGGTCGAAAAATCTTGGTTCGGTCGAAAAATTTTGGTGCGGTCGAAAAATTTTGGCCGGGTCGAAAAGTCTTGGTCCAGTTGAAAAAATTTTGGTTCGGTCGAAATCAACTTTTGGTGCGATCGGGAGTCAAAACTAGTGTGGTCTGAAGATTCTAGTTCGGTAGGGACTCATTTCTAGTGCGACCGAAAAATTCCAGTGCAGTCAGATTTTATATCCGGTGCAGTTGGATTTCCTTTCTGGTGCGGTCGAAAAATTATTGTTCAGTCATAATCCATTTGTGGTGTAGGCAGGAGTCAAATCTGGTGCGGTCGGATGATTCTGGTTCGGTCAAAATCAAATTCTGGTGCGGTCGGTAGTTAAATGTGGTACAGTCAGGTGATTCTAGTCCGGTCGGAATTCATTTCTGGAGCGATCGGAATATTCTGGTTCAGTCAGAACTCATTTCTATTGCGGTCGAAAAATCTTGGTTCGGTCGAAAACTCTTGGTGCGTATGAAAAATTTTGGACTGGTCGAAAAGTCTTGGTCCGATCAAAAAATTATGGTCTGTACAAAAATTTTGGTTCGTTCGTAATGCACTTTTGGTGCGGTCGGGAGTCAAAACTAATGTGGTCTGAAGTTTCTGGTTTGGTAGGGACTCATTCCTGGTGCGATCGGATCTCATTTCTAGTGCGGTCGAAATTATATGGGTCGAACGTAATCCATTTGTGGTGCGGTCGGGGGTCAAATCTGGTGTGGTCGGAAGACTGTGGTTTGGTCGAAATCAAATTCTGGTGCGGTCGGGAGTCAAATGTGGTGCGGTCGGGATATTCTGGTCCGATCGGAATTTATTTATGGTGCGATCGAAATATTCTGGTGCGGTCAGAACTCATTTCTGGTGCGGACGAAAAATTTTGGCCGGGTCAAAAAGTCTTGGTCCGGTCAAAAAATTTTGGTTCGGTCGAAATCTACTTTTGGTGCGGTCGGGAGTCAAAACTAGTGTGGTCTGAAGATTCTGGTTCGGTCGGGACTTATTTCTAGTGCGACCGAAAAATTCTGGTGCGGTCAACTTTCATATCCGGTGCGGTCGGATCTCATTTCTGGTGCGGTCGAAAAATTATTGTTCGATCGTAATCAATTTGTGGTGCGGTTAGGAGTCCAATGTGGTGCAATCGGGAGTCAAATGTGGTGCGGTTGGGAGTCAAATGTGGTGCGGTTGGGAGATTCTAGTCCGGTCGGAATTCATTTCTGGTGCGATCAAAATATTATGTTACGGTCAGAACTAATTTCTGGTACAGTCAAAAAATCTTGTGTCGGTCGAAAAATTTTGCCGGGTCGAAAAGTCTTGGTCCGGTCGAAAAATTTTGGTTCAGTAGAAATCCACTTTTGGTGCAATTGGGAGTCAAAACTAGTGTGGTCTGAAGATTCTTGTTCGTTCGGGACTGATTTCTAATGCGACCGGAAAATTCTCGTGCGGTCTGATTTCATATCCGGTTGATGAGACTGATTTTTATCATAAATTAAGTGTCTAATATTATTATCTTAATGTTTATATGTTGTTAACAAAGATAAATTAAGCTATATTTGAGATATTGAACCTTTTGAGGCCTTAACACAAAAAAGTGCATAAAAATAGTAAATTAAGCATTGTTTTATTCTAACCCAAAACTGACATAGTTCACTGTTTTATTTATTGTAATTTCTACATAGATCCAAAATTATTGATTCTGGTTGCAGATTAAAATAGACACATGCAGCTTTAAGCCAAAATTTGAAGCGTGTGATTTGGACAAGAATTGAAGCTTCCACGCATGTTTGAAGTTGGCACGAGTGCAGCTCAAGTTCAGCTCACGCGTCTCATGAGTCTCTTGTGATTAAATTGGGCTCCAGAATTCAATTCAATTTCAGCTCACGCGTCTCATGAGTCTCTTGTGATTAAATTGGGCTCCAGAATTCAATTGATCTCTAATTTGAATGAAACTTGTTGTGCTAATTAGATAACTTAATGGGCTTCAATTGGGCACTGAAATCACTTAATTTGGACCTGATTTGATTTTTACATAAATTTATGAAGTGGAGTTCACCAGGCCGGATTGGCCCAGTGAACATGTGTTTGAATTATAGAAAACGTGCCACAACGCCAAATCAAGCAAGAATGGTGGCATTTCAAAGCTAAGACGTAGAGCTTTCTGGAGGATTTTGAATCGTCGAATTTGGATTTGAAACGAAGAAACTGTGCGCGTTTTAATTTGACTGAAGTTCCAAAAGCGTGAGCTAGCGCGTCTCTTATAATTCTATTTCATTGTAATTTGATTAGCTACATCCGTGTGTATTGTAATAAGTTGTGTAGGAGTATATATAGTTAAAACTTAGATCTAAAACGTGAGTTTGTGAGTTGTGAAGTGATGATTCAGATCCAATGCATAGAGCTTTCGTTTTCTCTCTTCTTCTTCACGCGGCCATGGATTTTTTCATCTTCTTGCTTGCGCGCCATTGTGTTCTTCATTCTGTATGTGTTTCATTTCTTTTCTTCATGAATTGTGTTGGATCTGTTCTGAATTCTTTCTCACCTCCACTTTAATGTTTTTCTTTAGATCTTAGATGAATTAGATTAGATTTACCGAATGATATTCATGGAAATGATGCCACCAATGGCTCACAATGCTTAGATTTGGACCTTGACTTGCCTTAGCTTGTGGATACCTTCTAAGAAATTGTTTGAAGCTTGCAAATTTGTTTGGTGAAATTCTAAATGAAAGAGATTAGGGTTTCACAATGTTGAGATAATCCAAAAGCTAAGATTGGCTTGAGTTATGTGTGCACGCTCCAAGGGTAGATTTCTTGCTTTCTTTACATGCTTTCCTTTAAATGCTTTGATTTACATGCTTTAAATGTTAGGATAGTTTACTGTTTTCCTTAGATATAGATCTGTATTGCTTTGTTAGATTAGGATTTAAATGCCTTGCCACTTTTATGATTTCATGCATTAGTGTAGTGTAGTGTAGTTTTAGGTGATTTTCATCCATTTCCAAGCACTTTAATTGCCATAAACCCCCCTGAAAAATCAGAAAAACCAAAAACATTCATTCATTTATCCATATCTTTCATTTGCCACTGATTTGAAGCTGGTCTGGAGTTAGCCAAAAACTTAGCCAGTTTTGAGCCAAAACGCACCAAAACCATAGCCATTCGGTCATCTCCCATTTAGAAAACCCAAAACCCAAAAATAATTGAATTTCCCTCGGCCAACCACCCATTTTATGCATGCCATTTCATTCTTGACCGAGCAAAAGTCACTGGTTTGAGCTCTGACCGAGAACACCCCATTTCTGGCTAGTTTTGGCTCGATCAGGCACGGATTTTGAATTTTGACTTAGCCATTGTCACTTTTGCTCGACCAAGAATTTTACATCATCCATCTTTCATCCATTAGACCATTTGTGCTTGGCCAGATTTTTAAAAATGAAAAACAGTTTCATTTTGACCGAGAGGTGTGCCACTTGGTGCACCAAAACTTAGCAAGATTTTTTACACTCGGTCAACTTCATTTTCTGTACATATTTTCTTGATCTTGTCTTTGTTAAAGTTGTTTGTTTTTGTGTTTACTAACATTTTGTGCAGCTGTTTCACCGTTTTGACCACTTTCAAATTTTGACCAAGGTAAGTGCACCAAACTTAGCCATTTTAGTGTGATTCTCGGTCATCTCATAGTTCTGCTCATATTTTCTGCACCAATATTTTTACCACTGCATTCATACACCAGTTAAATCATATTGGATCATTGTTGGTGCATACATTCATCCATTTCATTGCACTTGACCGAGAGCACCTTAATCTAGCCTTGTGTTGATTTTGATTTGGGTCATTCTTGTGAAATCTGTACTGTTTTGCAAAATGGCGCCGTTGCTGGGGAAGTAGGAGTTTTGAGTGATTCATTCCACTGCATATAGCTTAGGTTGCATTGCATTTGCATTTGCATAAAAAAATACCAAAAACAGTTCCTACATCTGTGCTAACCTTGTTTGCAGCTAGTCACTTACACTTGACGAGTCCTATGATGCATGATCAGGAGGCTGCCCAAAGGTGCATAGTAGCAGGAAAATCCAAAAAATCTAAAAGCAGCAGTGTGATGTAAATTGTATAAATGCCAATAAAGCTCTAGACCATGTACAGTTGGAACCCATTGATTCTGACATAGTGTTCAGCCAAGTCGAAATCCACTTTTGGTGCGGTCGGGAGTCAAAACTAGTGTGTCTGATGATTCTGGTTCGGTCGAGACTCATTTCTGGTGCGGCCAAATTTCATATACGGTCTGGTCGGATCTCATTTCTAGTGCGGTCGAAAAATTATGGTTCGGTCATAATCCATTTGTGGTGCCGTTGGAAGTCAAATCTGGCGTGGTCAGAAGATTTCGGTTCGGTCGATATCAAATTCTGGAGCGGTCGGGAGTCAAATGTGGTGCGGTTGGGAGATTCTGATCCGGTTGGAATTCATTTCTGGTGCGATCAGAATATTCTGGTGCGGTCAGAACTCATTTCTGGTGCGGTCGAAAAATCTTCGTTCGGTCGAAAAGTCTTGGTCCGATCGAAAAATTATGATTCGGTCGAAATCCACTTTTGGTGCGGTCGGGAGTCAAAACTAGTGTGGTTTGAAGATTCTGGTTCGGTCGTGACTCATTTCTAGTGCGACAGGAAAATTCTAGTGGGGTTAGATTTCATATCCGGTGCGGTCGGATCTCATTTCTAGTGCAGTCGAAAAATTATGGTTCGGTCGGATTTCATTTGTGGTGCGGTCGGGAGTCAAATCTTGTGCGGTCGGGATTCAAATCTGGTGCAATCGGAATATTCTAGTTCGACCGAAATCTAATTCTGGTGCAATCGGGAGTAAAATGTGATGCTGTCGGGAGATTCTATTCCGGTCGGAATTCATTTCTGGTGCGATTGGAATATTTTGGTGCGGTCGAAAAATTTTGGTGCGGCCGATAAATTTTGGCCAGGTCGAAAAGTCTTGATCCGGTCGAAAAATTATGGTCTAGTCGAAATCCACTTTTGGTGCGGTTTGGAGTCAAAACTAGTGTGGTCTGAAGATTCTGGTTCGGTCAGGACTCATATCTGGTGCGACCGGATAATTCTGGTGCGGTCGAAAAATTATTGTTCAGTTGAAATCCATTTGTGGTGCGGTCGGGAGTCAAATCTGGTGCAGTAAAAAATTTTTGTTCGGTCGAAATCAAATTCTGATGCGGTAAGGAGTCAAATGTGGTGCAGTCGGGAGATTCTGGTTCGTTCGGAATTCATTTCTGGTGCGATCGGAATATTCTGGTACGGTCAGAACCCATTTCTGGAGCGGTCGAGAAATCTTGGTACGGTCGAAAAATTTTGGTGCGGTCGAAAAATTTTGGCCAGGTCCAAAAGTCTTGGTATGGTCGAAAAATTATGGTCTAGTCGAAAAATTTTGGTTCTGCCGAAATCCACTTTTGGTACGGTCGGGAGTGAAAACTAGTGTGGTTTGAAGATTCTGGTTCGGTTGGGACTCATTTCTGGAGCGACTGAAAAATTCTGGTGCGGTCAGATTTCATATCCGGTGCGGTCGGATCTCATTTCTGGTGCGGTCGAAAAATTATGGTTCGGTCATAATCCATTTGTGGTGCGGTCGGGATTCAAATCTGGTACGATCGAAAGATTCTGGTTCGGTTGAAATCAAATTCTGGTGCGGTCGGGAGTCAAATGTGGTGCGGTCGGGAGATTTTGGTCCGGTCAGAATTCATTTTTGGTGCGATCGGAATATTATGGTGCGGTCAGAAGTCATTTTTGTTGTGGTCGAAAAATCTTGGTTCGGTCGAAAAATTTTGGTATGGTCGAAATTTTTTTTCAGGTCGAAAAGTCTTGGTCCAGTCGAAAATTTATGGTTCGGTCAAAAAATTTTGGTTCGGTCGAAATCCACTTTTGGTGCGGTTGGGAATCAAAACTAGTGTGGTCTGATGATTCTGGTTCGGTCGGTACTCATTTCTGATGCAATTAAAAAATTCTAGTGCGGTCAGATATCATATCCGGTGCGGTCGGATATCATTTCTGGTGCGATCGAAAAATTATTGTTCGATTGTAATCCATTTTTGGTGCAGTCGGGAGTCCAATTGGTGCGGTCGGAAGATTCTAGTTCGGTCAAAATCAAATTCTAGTGCAGTCGGGAGTGAAATGTGGTGCGGTCGAGAGATTCTGGTCCGGTCGGAATTCTTTTCTGGTGCGATCAGAATATTCTGGTGCAGTCAGAACTCATTTCTGGTGCAGTCGAAAAGTCTTGATCCGGTCGAAAAATTTTGGTTCAGTCGTAATCCACTTTTGGTGCGGTCGGGAGTCAAAACTAGTGTGGTCTGATTATTTTGGTTCGGTCAGGACTCATTTCTGGTGCGACCGGAAAATTCGGGTTCGTTCAGATTTCATATCCGGTGCGGTCGGATCTCATTTCTGGTGCGGTTGAAAAAGTATAGTTCGGTCGTAATCGATTTGTGGTGCGGTAGGAACTCAAATTTGGTGCGGTCGAAAGATTCTGATTCGGTCGAAATCAAATTCTGGTGCGGTCGAGAGTCAAATGTGGTGCGGTCGGGAGATTCTGGTCGGGTCGGAATTCATTTCTGGTTCAATCGGAATATTTTCGTGCGGTCAGAACCCATTTCTGGTGCGGTCGAAAAATCTTGGTGCGGTCCAAAAATTTTGGTACGTTCGAAACATTTTGGCTGGTTCGAAAAGTCTTGTTCTGGTCGAAAAATTATGGTTTGGTTGAAAGCTTTTGGTTCGGTCGAAATCCACTATTGGTGCGGTCGGGAGTCAAAACTAGTGTGGTCTGAAGATTCTAGTTCTGTCGGGACTCATTTCTGGGTCGACCAAAAAGTTCTGGTGCGGTTAGATATTATATCCGGTGCGGTCGGATCTCATTTCTGGTGCGATCGAAAAATTATGGTTCGGTCATAATCCATTTGTGGTACAATCGGGAGTCAAATTTGGTGCAATCGGAAGATTCTAGTTCAGTCGAAATGAAATTCTGGTACGGTCGGGAGTCAAATGTGGTGTGGTCGAGAGATTCTGGTCCGGTCGGAATTCATATCTGGTGCGATCGGAATATTCCGGTGCGGTCAGAACTCATTTCTGGTGCGATCGAAAAGTCTTGGTCCGGTCAACAAATTTTGGTTCGGTCGAAATCCACTTTTGGTGCGGTCGGGAGTCAAAACTAGTGTGGTTTGAAGATTCTGGTTCGGTTGGGACTCATTTTTGGTGCGACCGGAAAATTCTGGTGCAGTCGAAAAATTATGGTTCAGTCATAATCCATTTGTGGTGCGGTCGGGATTCAAATCTGGTGCGGTCGAAAGATTCTGGTTCGGTCGAAATCAAATTCTAGTGTAGTCGAGAGTCAAATGTGGTGCGGTCAGGAGATTCTGGTCCGGTCAGAATTCATTTCTAGTGCGATTGGAATATTCTGGTGCGGTCAGAACTCATTTCTGGTGCAGTCGAAAAATTTTGGTGCGGTCGAAAAATATTGGCCGGGTCGAAAAGTCTTGGTTCAATCGAAAAATTATGGTCTGGTCGAAAAATTTTGGTTTTGTCGAAATCCACTTCTGGTGTGGTCGGGAGTCAAAACTAGTGTGGTCTGATGATTCTGGTTCGGTCGGGACTCATTTCACGTGCGACCGAAAAAATTTGGTGCGGTCATATTTCATATCCGGTGCGGTCGGATCTCATTTCTGATGCACTCGAAAAATTATGGTTCAGTTGTAATCCATTTGTGGTGCGGTCGGAAGATTTCGGTTCGGTCGAAATCAAATTCTGGTGCGGTCGGGAGTCAAATGTGGTGCGGTTGGGAGATTCTGGTCCGGTCGGAATTCATTTTTAGTGCAATCGAAATATTCTGGTGCGATCGAAATATTCTGGTGCGATCATAACTCATTTCTGGTGCGGTCGAAAAATCTTGGTTTGGTCGAAAAATTTTGATGCGCTCGAAAAATTTTGGCTGTGTCAAAAAGTCTTGGTCCGGTCGAAAAATTATGGTCCGGTGGAAAAATTTTGGTTCGGTCGAAATCCACTTTTGGTGCGGTCGGGAGTCAAAACTATTGTGGTCTGAAGAATCTAGTTCGGTCGGGACTCATTTCTAGGGTGACCAGAAAATTCTGGTGCGGTCGAAAAATTATGGTTCGGTCGTAATCCATTTGTGGTGCGGTCGGGAGTCAAATGTGGTGCGGTCGGAAGATTCTAGTTCGGTCGATATCAAATTCTGGTGCGGACGGGAGTCAAATGTGGTGCGGTCGGGAGATTCTAGTCCAGTCGGAATTCATTTCTGTTGCGATCGGAATATTCTGGTGCGGTCATAACTCATTTCTGGTGCGGTCAGAACTCATTTTTGGTGCGGTCGAAAAATTTTAGCCCTGCCAACATTCCATTTGCATCCATAAAGAGAATCAACCAAACCTCCCAACTTGCTCCTTGGATTTGGCACTGAAGGTCTCCCTACTACTACATTAAGGGGATTTGAAAATTGTTTGAGAAAACCACACACGACTAAGGTTAATCACTCCCAAATAAGATTATATGTAGAATGTGCAGACTAACATCCTAGCTCACCACTCTTCCATGACAATTTATCTTTGTCACACTCTTTTGGTTGCTTAGAGTTAATAATATTTATTAACATTTTTAGTTGGAGTTCTTCCCACTGGAACCAACCCCTCGCCCACCTCATATTCCACTCCCATTTACCTTCCTTCCAACAACTCATTTTCTCTACAGTCTCATTCCGGTTGTTAGAGTTAAGACACAACCTATGGAATTTGAATTTAAGTGTTTCTTCCCCTACCCATTTGTAGATTTGATATTGGTGAAATTATAGAATATGACATGTATATGTATAGAGTTATGAAAATTAATTTTGTTATGACTTATGATAAATTGTGGAAAATATTATGAATTGTGAAATATTATGATTGATGGTGAATTATGGAATGAGACTAGTGATGATGACATGAATTATAATTGTGATTCGTGACTATGGTCATGAAAATTGTGAAAATTGTGTGACTTGGTGCTTGAGTGACTTTATGCCTGAGTGGTTGTGGGCCTGAAAGGCTATTTGCTCAAGAGATTGTGATGAGCTATTGATTTGATTATGTATTTTAAACTAGACTGAATAAATTGTTATGTGTGAGTGAATATGTGATGTTTGTGTTTGAGGTAGATAATTACCATGAAGTACTATTTTGTATAACTTAGTGTACATATAATATTATCAAGGTTTCTTAATGGAGGTATCCAGACTTCAATAGTATTTTAGTCATGTAGATATGAATGTCATGTGATGAGAAGTCGATAGAGGTTTCATTTATACTATTCACTAGATGTGAGTAGCCATTAGTTTTTATGTGTCTCAAAATCACCTTGTCATGTCGTACCTAGGTTAGGGATAAACCTTAAATCTTGAGATGAAAAAGACTTAGGTTACGAGTTCTGAGTTAAACAAAAAATTTTTAAGGGATGGTGTCTATTACTCGATAACCATTAAACATTGCAGATGTTGGTTTCTAAGGTCAAGGATTTTATATAATTTTTTGGAAGAATTTATTTAGAATATTAGTTGTATGTGAATGAGTGAATGTGATGAATGCATGTAATTGTGTATGATTATGATTATCTGAATATTTAGATATGATCGTATACATATAACTGTGATGATGAAACCATAAATTATATATTATCATGATTGAATTTGTTTATATTAGTTTATCTTTGTAATTTTTATGTTTGTAATTTTGTTAATATTATAATTATCATATTTTGACATAAAAATAGATAACTCGAAAAATGAATAATAACATAAATTAATAAAGAAAAAAAAAAAGTCAGTCAAATATAGGAGACTAAAAATAATTATCCTACAAATACATAAAATAAATATTTATTTATATTCATCAAAATAAAATTATTAATGAAATATTAATTAGTTTTTATTTGTATTAAATATAATCAATTTAATTTATTTTATTTTATCAGAATTTTAAATTGAATAGTTAGTTTTATATAAAAAAAAATATTTAAAGTATTTACAACGTCTGTTTCCTACTTAAATTTGTGGACTTTACAATAACGTATAAATTTAGCAACTATATAAAAAATTAACTTTATTAATTTTCTATATTAAAAAAACTTAATTTTTTTCCGTTATTTTTTCTGATTCAACAAAAAAAATGGATTCACGGTGTAATATGTTATGTTTATGATTTTTTCTTCCAAGTATTAGTTAAGTTGGATAAAGTAATTTAATAAAACAAGTGTCATATATTCAATAAACTAAATAGTGATCAAATCAACGTGTTTATTCTCTCATAAAGATAATATTGAATTTAAAAAAGAAATAAATCTTATACTTAAAAAAAATGTTTTAAAATTATAATAAATATTTTAAAAAATAAAGAACCAAATTGAATTTCAGTAATAAAGTTATATTTTATTCTTTTTAGAATGAAGTAATTTTTATTTAAATATTTTTATTTTAAAATCAAATTATAGTAGAACTCATAATAAAGATGGTATCCAATAAGGAAATGTTTTTATTTGAAATCAATTTCTCCAAATATAACTAAACATTCAGATATTTACTCAATATAAAATGATATTAAGATTTTAAGATCATACAATGTTTATCTAAACAAAGTACATGCAATTAATCAGAACGTTTTCTTCTTCATTTTTCATTGCACTCATTCAAAATGTTTCCAAACCAAATAAATATCTCAGCATCTACATGTTGAGTGTCTCAGTGCTCACGTGCTGTAACAAATGAACAAAACTCAACATCCCATATGCAAATTAATTGAAAGTTTAAGTCTTACTCATAAGAAACTACTGTTGAAGCCAACGACATTATTTTTTACCGAAAAACAAAGCATAAATGTCTTTAAAGAAAGCATTCGAACTCTGCATAACAGAACAAAAAAAAAAACAAGTACAGTATGACATTGACGAGTCACTACATTTTCCATTATGCCCTTGATTGAATATCGCACTAATCTTACTAATTTCAACTTCTTCTTTCTTGGATGCCTTCAAGTTTCTGTAGCCTGTATTAGTTCCAAAAATCCTATACACAAAAATCAAAACAAAAATCATATAGTTCTATCAGCATAACCATTGAAACATCTCAAAAGAAATTCTAGTTTAAGAAAATCAATGTAATGTGAGTTAGGCCACCTCAGATCATAACCAAATGTTAAAAATACTAATTAGGAAACAAAATGTATTGAGTTACTAACTAGGGAACACTATTTTTGCTTTGGAGGATATTATTCACCTATATACATGGGAAGATATTTCATATTATGTTCATTTAGTGTTATAGTTTAGTTATGGATTACTCTTCTGTAACTAAAGTACAACTCTTAGCAGCTTTTGTGGCTAACTATTACAATATCCACTATCTTCTATCATTTTTATCTCTATTTTTATAACATGAAAAGACGAATGTTTTTATAGCAAAATATGTCCAATACATACCAGTCCATGTAAGTAAAGGTTGAGGATGCAAAGTTTAACAATAAAACTATAGTGGAATAAACAAATTGGATGGTGTCAAGGGAAGGGGAAGGAAAATCACTTACCCCCCCATAAAATGGAATGAACTTTGAAAGACTCCATGGAAAATTGTGACCGCTATGCACCTCAATTGTCTCCAGGACTCTCACAACCATCCATATCTAGAGAGTTATCAAGTGGAGACCGGTGACAAGAGGACCGATAAAGGTAGCAAATCCAAGGAAAAGTATCTCAGCAGGATGAGCATATTCAGAAGTAAGTCCAAACGGTGTAGCATACCTTCATAATTTGAATATGTGCATAAGTGCTTCCTTTGAGATCAAAATATGTACATATACATGCACTAATCTATCATCAATAGTCAAATTTATTGAATTTTTGACATATCTTCCCTACAATTATAGTTTAAACATGTTTGATAAAGTAATGTCTTCATTATAGTTAAGTTATTGATATTTCAAATCTAATCAATTTATGTCTTTAAAAAACTTTAAGTTTGTCAATGTCAAATAATCATAAGATTTGATTTTGATCTTGATATTATTAACTTCATTACTAATTTGATTTTGCACTTTCTGATATCTTCAATGTAATAAAAGACCTTAATAAACTCTTGATAATAAAAAACCTCCTTGTACCACAAATTGGTCTAATACTTGACCATACATTTTACTTCTGAAAATGAAAATAAAAAAAAAAGAAAAGTGAAATCTATAATTTTAGGATGGACAATAAGAAAGGAAGAAAAATCTCTTATATATTTAATCATTTGGAATCTTCCACTAAAAGTAATGATTATGATCTAATATATGTTCCAAATTAGTAATTGTTTACTCTATTAATGATCCATGAGCAAGTTCTGACTTGAATTAAATAAAAAATCTCATCTAACAATGTTTATTTCATACACTCTTAAGTTGTTTATTTCCAGTCATCCAACAATGTTGTAGTAAATGCCTTTTGAAATTACTTGCCCTACAGGTGTTTATACCAAACAACACTAGCTACATTATATTCAAAGAATAAATGTTTAACGTTTTCACTTTGCAGTCCACATAGAGTACAATTGGGATTTGCCAATTGGATTTCTCTTTTTTGTAAGTTATCATTTGTTGCTATTCCTCCAATTGCCGCTCTCCAAACCAAATGTACCGCTTTAGGAATTGCTTTAATCTTCCATAGCCTTGTGAAGAATTCTCTATCCTCCTCCTACAAGTCTTTATCCTCTTATAAACCCTCCTGAATAAGATTATATGTAGAATGTACAAACTAACATCCCAGCTCACTACTCTTCCATGACAATTTATCTTTGTCACCCTCTTTTGGTTGCTTAGAGTTAATAATATTTATTAACATTTTTAGTTGGAGTTCTTCCCACTGGAACCAACCCCTCGTCCACCTCATATTTCACTCCCATTTACCTTTCTTCCAACAACTCATTTCCTCTATAGTCTCATCCCGGTTGTTAGAGTTAAGATACAACCTATGGAATTTGGATTTAAGTGTTTCTTCCCCTACCCATTTGTAGATTTGATATTGGTGAAATTATAGAATATGACATGTATATGTATAGAATTATGAAAATTAATTTTGTTATGACTTATGATAAATTGTGGAAAATATTATGAATTGTGAAATATTATGATTGATGGTGGATTATGGAATGAGACTAGTGATGAGGACATGAATTATAATTGTAATTCGTGACTAAGGTCATGAAAATTGTGTGACTTGTTGTTTGAGTGACTTTATGCTTGAGTGGTTGTGGGCCTAAAAGGCTATGTGCTCAAGAGATTGTGATGATCTATTGATTTGATTATGTATTTTAAACTGGTTTGAATAAATTGTATGTGTGAGTGAATATGTGATGTTTGTGTTTGAGGTAGATAATTACCATGAGGTACTATTTGGTATAACTTAGTGTATATATAATATTATCAAGGTTTCTTAAAGGAGGTATCCAAACTTCAATAGTATTTTAGTCATGTAGATATGAATGTCATGTGATGAGAAGTCGATGGAGGTTTCATTTACACTATTCACTAGATGGGAGTAGCCATTAATTTTTATATGTGTCTCAAAATCACCTTGTCATGTCGTACCTAGTTTAGGGATAAACTTGTAATCTTGAGATGAAAAAGACTCGGGTTACTAGTTTGAGGTAAACAAAAAATTTTTAAGGGATGGTGTCCATTACTCGATAACCATTAAACATGGCAGATGTTGGTTTCTAAGGTCAAAGATTTTATATAATTTTTTGGAAGAGTTTGTTTAGAATATTAGGTGTATGTGAATGAGTGAATGTGATGAATATATGTAATTGTGTATGATTATGATTATCTAAATATTTAGATATGATTGTATACATAAATGTGATAATGAAATCATGAATTATATATTATCATGATTGATTTTGTTTATATTAGTTTATCTTTACCATTTTTATATTTACAATTTTGTTAATATTATAATGATCATATTTTGACATAAAAATAGATAACTTGAAAAATAATAATTATAATAGAGAGAAAAAAAAAAGTCAGTCAAAATATACGAGAATAAAAATAATTATCCTATAAATACATACAATAAACATTTATTTATATTCATCAAAATAAAATTATTAATAAAATATTAATTAGCTTTTTATTTGTATTAAATATAATCAATATAATATTTAAAACATTTAAAATATCTATTTTCCTACCTTAAATTTGTGGATTGTTACAATAACGTATAAATTTAGGAACTATATAAAAAATTAACTTTATTATAAAAAAATTAAAAAAAGTGTTTAACTTAAATTTTCTATATTAAAAAACTTATTTTTTTTTCCGTTATTTTTTCTGATTCAACAAAAAAATGAATTCACCGTACAGTGATCAGAATTTTAATAGCAAATAGTACCGATTTTACTTATCACAAATCAATAATCTTAATATTATATGATAATTACTTTTTATAAAATTATCATTAGCTTATCTTTTATCATTTTTTATAAAAGGAAAAAAAATCTAATAAAAGATAAAATGGTGAAAACCTAAAAAATTTAAAGTTAGTAATGTATATGATATTATTTTTTATAAAGTTAATATTTTTTTTTTTAAATAATTAATATATTTTTAATAAGATTTGATTGGTCAGTATTTTAATTTTTTTTATTAAATAAATTTTTATAATAATGTATTCAGGATATTGATTCTGATATTATACTTGAAATATTTTATATATTCAGATTTTCTTAAAAGTTCATTAATATATTTAAATATCAGCTATATTTATAATGAACTAAAATTTATCACAATCTTTTATTAATATATTATTAATAATTTTAAAATATTATAAAATGTGAAATATTTAAATATATAAAATATTAATGTAAATTTATTATTTAAAAATAATTTTTTTTTACAAATATCATAATAAAATTGAAAGTTATAAAATTTATTTATTAGTATAAAATTAATTTTTCTTTAAACAAATCTTAAAACTATTATTTAACTTTTATCTACATCGTTATATACGTTTGTGTCAAGATAGTATCATTGCAATACCAGAAAAATTACAAACATAAATAATAATATTTTATCACATTACATAAGGATACGTTTGTGTCAAGATAGTATCATTGCAATACCAGAAAAATCACAAACATAAATAATAATATTTTATCACATTACATAGGTAACGAAATAATATTTTATTAATAATTTTAAAATATTATAAAATGTGAAATGTTTAAGCATATAAAATATTCATATTAAATATTCTTGTAAATTTATTATTTAAAAATAAAATAAAAAATTTATAAAGATCATAATAAAATTAAAAGTTATAGAATTTATTCATTAGTATAAAATTAATTTTTCCTTAAATAAATCTTGAAACTTGTACTGGATAGGTATCGGCTCATCCTCATTAGGCCAAAGTGGTCCCATATTAGGTCGAAATGGCCTCGCCTGATGCCGATATATTGTCGGCCCAGCCCATTCAAAGCCCACTAAGCGTGGATCTCGCGTAATGGATAATCAATTATTATCCACCAAGGTATTCTGTTACTATTTTCTCTTACTATAAATTAAGGGCCAGGTGACCAGGTAAGGCATCTAATCTGTCTCTCCTTCAATATTCTATATAAAAAATGCCCTGTTGATCTCTTACTGACTTGAGCGTCGGAGTGCAATCATAGGTACCCCCTTTCGGTCCATTATCAGCCAAGGTACCAGGAACACCAGCAGACGCCCAAGAGGAGCTCGGCCCGTGTAAGTACATTTGGCGCCCACCGTGGGACCGAGAAGATCTCAGGCGATGGTGGTTACGAGAAGCCAGCAGGAAGGAAGTCGGGTCGCGGAGGACCCTCCCCCTCCCCGTATCACACAAATGTTAGAAGTCATGATGAAGGAGATGCAGGAGCTAAAGCAGGGGCAGAAAAGAACCGCCCAAGAGCTGGGGCGGTTACAGGAGTCTCACAACAAGCTGAGACGGAGAAGAAGGAAGAAAGAGGAGAAGGACCAGACAGCGCCTAGTGAGGAAACTTCAGCTTCCCGGCCTCCGCCCCGTAATGACAGCAGGATGGATTCACGACCGGAAGCTGTTAGCAGTCGTCCAGCTGGTCGTGATGACGTGATAAACCCGAAAACTCCCCGGGTACCGCCACCATCCCATCATCATCCCTTTGTCGAAGGAATTATGGAAGCTCCCTTGCCCCAGGAATGGAAGGGCCTTGACATGGAGTCATATGATGGTTCTTCCTGCCCAAAGGGTCACATTTAGGCGTACATGACCGTCATGAATGTATATGCATTACATAATGAAATCATGTGCCGAGTGTTTCCCATGTCTTTGAAAGGACCGGCATTAACTTGGTTTTACTCTCTCCCCACCAACACAATAGATTGCTTTGGAGCATTGTGTCAAGCTTTCCAAGCACAATTTGAGGTTAGTACACCTCTCCCCATCACTACCTTAGCACTAGTAGATGTCAAGCAACGGGAAGATGAGTCCTTAAGGAGCTTTATGGACAGATATTCAAAGATTTGCCTTAAGCTCCCGAATCAAGGAGGTGATGTGGCTATACATCATTTGGTTCTGTCCCTCAAAATTGGACCTTTTCTAAATCACCTCACCAAGAATCCCCCAACCACCATGCAGGAGGCCCGAAGGAGGGCAACCAAGTATATGCAGATGGAGGAGCTAAACAGTTACCGGGAAGAGGTTATCGGCATGGCTAATCCGGTCAAACCGACACCTAATCCTATAAGTAGAGGAAGTGGCGAAAGAAGTAGAAGCAGGCAGAATAGACCTCGGTATCCG
This sequence comes from Macrotyloma uniflorum, assembly GCA_016859785.1. Classification (NCBI taxonomy): domain Eukaryota; kingdom Viridiplantae; phylum Streptophyta; class Magnoliopsida; order Fabales; family Fabaceae; genus Macrotyloma; species Macrotyloma uniflorum. Next base: position 349,144 of record BDMB01000134.1, read on the forward strand.
AAATCTCAAGGGGGAAAGTACACCCACTATACGCCCCTCATGGTTGCTCAAGGCCGAGCGTTAGACGAGGCCTTACAGGCTGATTTGTTGCGCATTAATACCCTGCCTTCCCCTAGAGATGCTGATCCAAAGAAGTACTGTCGCTATCACCGAAACTATGGACATACAACTGACGAATGCACAGGCCTAAGGGACAGGTTGGAAGAACTCATCCAAGTTGGCCATCTTAGGCAATTGGTGAAGAAGGAGGAGAAAAAATACTCCACTCGGACTGAAAATTATACGGAGAGGAGGGAGGATCTCGGTAGAAGGGATGCAGACGAAAGAAGAAGGGAACCCGAAAGACGTCCAAAACCTGTGCGGGGAGTGATCAATACCATTGTAGGAGGGTTCGCAGGGGGAGGCGCATCTAGCTCTGCCCGGAAGCGCCATTTGCGAAAATTGCAGCAAGTATATCTGACTAATCGTCCAAATCCGACAAGACCTCGGATGCCCCCTATTTCTTTTTCGGATGATGATTTTCATGGGATAGATCCTCATCAGGATGACCCAATGGTTATCACAGTAGAAGCGACTAACTTTGTCGTACGGAAGACGTTAGTGGACTAGGGGAGTTCGGTTGATATCCTATATTGGCACACCTTCAAGAAGATGATGCTTGCCGAGTCGGCGTTGCATCCATACACTGATCAAATTGTGGGCTTTTCCGGCGAAAGGGTGGAGGCTAAGGGTTACATCGACTTGTACACCAAGTTCGGAGAAGGAGACAGGGCGTACCGGATTGTGAGGGTAAGGTACTTGGTAATAGAAGCGCCTTCTTCATATAACATGCTTATGGGCAGGCCGTCATTAAACCAGATTGGGGCAATAGTCTCCACCCCGCATCTGGCCATGAAGTTCCCGGGGCTGGACGGCTCGATTATCACAATTTATGGCGATCAGAGAGCAGCAAGGGAATGCTATGTAGCTAGCTTAAAAGAAACACCACAACACGCATTAGCAAGGGCGAAAATAGTGCCAAGAGCTGAGGTGGCCTTCACCAATATTGACCCTCGAGTCGAGGACGGATGCCGAGTGGAACCGAAGGAAGAGACCATACCGGTCGTGGTGCAGGGAGATAACCAAGAGACATATGTAAGCTCTCTGATGAAGGAGGAGGAACTGGCAAAAATGGTACAATTCTTGAAGGAAAACGCTGACTTGTTTGCCTGGTCAGCCGATAACATGCCGGGGATCGATCCAAAAGTAATCACCCACAGGTTGTCAATATTTCGCGAAGCTAAGCCGGTTTCACAAAAAAGGAGGAAGATGGGGGAGGAAAGGAGGCAGGCTGTGAAGGAAGAAGTAGATAAGTTGTTGAAGGCTGGCTTCATTTGCGAAGCCAAGTATACCACTTGGCTCGCGAATGTCGTTCTTGTTAAAAAATAGAATAACAAATGGAGAATGTGCACTGATTACACAGATCTGAACAAAGCATGCCCAAAAGATACTTACCCTCTACCGAATATCGACCGGTTGGTTGACGGTTCTTCGGGTCACCAGATATTAAGTTTTCTTGATGCTTATTTAGGTTACAACCAAATAAGGATGTACTCGCCTGATGCTGGCAAGACAACCTTCATAACAGAGGAAGCAAATTATTTTTATGAAGTTATGCCTTTCGGCCTTAAAAATGCAGGGGCCACCTATCAAAGGCTGATGGATAAGATGTTCCGCCAACAGATAGGTTGTAACATAGAGGTATATGTTGATGACATGGTGGTGAAATCAGGTTCCAGTTCAGAACATATGGAGGATTTGGCCGAAATATTTTTGGTCCTACGAGAGTGCAGTATGAAGTTAAACCCCAAGAAGTGTGTTTTTGGGGTTCAAGGAGGTAAATTCTTGGGGTTCATGATAACCAACAGGGGAATAGAAGCTAATCCTGACAAGTGCCGAGCTATAACTGACCTCCGCAGTCCTTCCAACATTAAAGAAGTGCAGCAGTTGATAGGTCGGCTAACAGCTTTATCTCGGTTTACACCAGCCCTGGCCGAGAGAACCAGGCCCATTGTCCGTTTGTTGAAGAAATCCACGGTCTTCAGATGGGATGAAAAATGTGAAGAAAACTTCCAGGATCTGAAACAATTTCTTACATCCCCGCCGATCCTCCAGAAACCGGTTGTCGGGAAGGAGCTGTTACTTTACTTATCGGTATCTAATAATGCCTTAAGTTCTGTATTAGCACAAGAACAGAATGCAGAAGTCCACCCCATCTACTATGTCAGCCGAGTTCTTCAGGATGCAGAGACAAGGTATCAGCTGCTGGAAAGAGTGGCCCTCGCTCTGGTAGTGGCGGCAAGGCGTCTCCGCCACTATTTCCAAAGTCACAAGGTGGTTGTAAGGACTGACTACCCCATTGCATGGATACTCCGAAAGCCAGAGCTATCAGGGCGTATGGTGGCATGGACGATTGAATTATCGGAGTTCGACATAGCTTACGCAAAGCGAGGACCCATTGAAGCACAATGTCTCGCTGACTTCGTAGGAGACTTACAGCCGGAACCCGAAGCCTTCCCGGAGTGGAGGTTGTTCGTGGATGGCTCATCCAACAAATGAGGGAGTGGAGCCGGAATAGTACTGGAGGGATCATCTGACATTTTGGTCGAGCAATCTTTGGTGTTGCGTTTCAAGACTTCAAACAACCAGGCCGAATATGAGAACTCTGGTGGCAGGATTGGAGTTGGTAGCGGATTTAAGTGTGTATAACTTAAAATGTTTTACAGATTCTCAGTTGGTTGCCGGACAGATAACGGGGGAATTCCAGGCCAAGGAACCGCTTCTCCAACGCTACTACCACCTCGTCACTGGAAAGATGAAGCATTTTCGGCAAGTCTCAGTGTCACACATTCCCCGAGAGGATAATGGCAGAGCAGACCTACTTTCAAAGCTGGCAACCGCTAAAGGAACGGGCCACCAGCATACGGTTATTCAACACACCATCTAACAACCATCCGTCTCGGCAACCGAATGCTTACAAATGGGGACAAAGCTAACTTGGATGACCCCATACATCTCTTACTTAACCACGGGGGAATGCAGTGATGATCCCAAGGAGGCAGCAGTATTTAGGAAAAAAGCATCCCGGTTTGTGTTAGTTGGTAACGAGTTGTTTCGAAGGGGATATTCTACGCCGCTTCTAAAATGTGTAGCCGAGGAGCAATCGGCATATATCTTGGAAGAGCTCCATCTGGGTATATGCGGTTTCCACTCGGGAGGACGAACAATGGCGGCCAAGGTCTTGCGAGCGGGCTTCTACTGGCCTACCATCCAACAAGATTGTGTCGACTACATCAGAAAATGTAAAGAATGCCAGCTTAATGCGGATAATATCCACTCAGCCCCTGAGAAGTTACACCATGTAACTTCTCCCTAGCCTTTTGCTATGTGGGGGATGGATATCCTCGGCCCGTTCCCCCCTGCAATTGGACAATGTAAATTCTTACTGGTGGCGGCTGACTACTTTACTAAGTGGATAGAAGCCGAACCACTAGCGAAAATAACGGCCCAACAGGTACAGAAGTTTGTGTGGAAGAATATTGTATGCCGGTTTGGGCTACCACATAACATAGTAACCGATAACGGTCGACAATTCATTGATGGTTCTTTGGCCGAATTCTACACAGGACTCGGTATTCGGCATGTTACTAGTTCTGTGGAACATCCTCAAACCAATGGGCAAGCGGAAGCCGCGAACAAGGTCATTTTGACAAAATTGAAGAAAAGGCTAGGAAAAGCTAAGGGAAAGTGGACCGAGGAACTGCTAGAAGTTTTATGGGCCTACCGGTGCACACCCCAATCCACAAAACTTGAGACGCCCTACAGCCTAACATATGGAGTAGATGCTATGATACCGGTTGAACTGGGTGAAAATAGTCTAAGACGACAGCTACTAGATATGAACGAGAACGAGGAGAGTATGAGAGTCGAATTGGATCTCTGATGAGACAAATATTTATCACATTTTAATTATCTAATAAGGTTATGTTAATGTTTATAAGTTGTTAACAAGGATAAATTAAGTGTTATTTGACTTAGAGAGCCATTTAAAGCCTTAACTCTAAATTATATGTAAAAACAGTAAATTATGCATTATTTTGCCTTAACTTGAAACTGACATAGTTCACTGTTTTATTTATCATATTTTCTGCAGAGGTCCAAATTCAATAGTTCCGGTTGCATATTAAAATAGGCATGTTAAGCTGAAAACCAAAATTTGAAGCGTGTGAATTGGATAAGATTTGAAGATT
>BDMB01000134.1:355816-368821 GCA_016859785.1 Macrotyloma uniflorum
TGTGATCTACTCATTCATTCATTTTCACACACTTGGCGGTGAGCACCCACACTTACCTTAGGTAAATTTTTGGATTTGTTTAGGTTGTGATAGCTGTACTGTTTTGCATTTGCATTTACATTAGCATTCTGTTTTCATTCATTTGACATTGCATATAGTTTACTAACCCCATATTAGGTTCATTTAGATTTTGTTTTGATTTATAGATTGCATTTCATTCATTACATTCATACATACATTTGCATTGAATCATTCATTCTTATCACTTTGCTCTCTCACTTCCTTGGATTGATTCTTGGTTATCCACTATACTACATTACTATTTGTTGTTGGAAACGATTATTTGCATAAAACGCACCGCGACAAAACCGCTTTATCAATCTCTTAGAAGAACTTCGTAACAAAGCAATGATAAGACAGGAAGCATGCAGGTTACGAGCTTCCAGAAGGTTTAATTCCAAGGTTAAACCGAGAAAATTCCAGGAGGGTGATCTAGTGCTCAGGCTCCGCACTCTTGCTCGAAAGGATCCCAGCGAAGGCAAATTTGCTTCCAACTGGGAAGGACCTTACAAAGTTACCAAAGTTCTTGGGAAGGGAGCGTATCAGCTACAAGATTTAGAAGGCAAAATACTGCCTCGATCTTGGAATGCTAGCTCATTAAAGTTTTACTATAGTTAGAAGCCTTTCTCAGCATTATTCTATTGCTTTTGTACAGACAATCGATTTCCCTGCTTTCAATAAATGAGAATATTCAGCTTATTCATTCCCCTCTTAAGACTCAATCACTTAAAACGCTAAGTGAATAACCGAATGCTTTTTAGCTAAAGCCAATCACTTAAAACGCTAAGTGAATAACCGAATGCTTTTCAGCTAAAGCCAATCACTTAAAACGCTAAGTGAATAACCGAATGCTTTTCAGCTAAAGCCAATCACTTAAAACGCTAAGTGAATAACTGAATGCTTTTCGGCTAAAAGTCAATCACTTAAAATGCTAAGTGAATAACCGATTACTTTTCAGCTAAAGCTAAACCACAAACGTGATATTCTTCAGCTAAAACTAAAAAGCGCAAATGAATGAACACAGTATCGCTTAAATGGGATAGATATCGATTGTTACTTAAAAAGCTCAATATTTGTTTACGCAATCGCTTACACAGGTACGAATGAATGACAGCTCAAAATATTTGCATACAAGTCTAAATTGTCAGTTCAACACATAAATTGTTCCCGATGCCAAAATATAAAACAGCCATAAAGCCTAATCTATTACATTCGTCACTTCATCATCAGCTGCTGGAGTCTCTTCGGCTTGCGGCATCTTAGTGGCAACAGGTGCTGTCTCAGTTGACGGTGAGCTTGACTCTTCTGCGATTAAGTCTATAGACACCAGCTCACCCTTGTAAATATCAGATTCTACATCAAATTTTTCAGCCGAGAGGGTCTCCCCTTTCCCTTGAAAATATAGGGCTTGACGAAGGCACTTCTTAAAGCCGTTCTTATGCTCATCTAAGGCCATCTCAGATACTTCTATGACCTCTTTGGAAAGTTTCTCCACTTCAACCTTGGCATTTTTAAGACTCCTTTCCAAGCCCCAGATATCATCAACCCGCCTCTTTTCGGCCCGCTCTAATTTTTTCTCAAAGTCCAACGCCTCTGACTGATGTTTTGCGGACATCTCGGCTATCTCAGCCTTGAGTCGCGACACTTCAGATTCGGCCTTCGATTGGGCCGTCGACACCTCCTCCAGCTTAACAAGTAGAAGGGTATTTGTCCCTTCCATATCAGCCGTGCCTTTTTCGGCCTTGCCCAGTTTCTCTTTTAAGGAGGTAACCTCTTCAACGGAGGCTGCCTGTTTGTTCCACTCAGCCATCATCTGAAAGTCGATTGCCGTTGCCCGGGCCTGCATCTCTACCCACGAGGCCTGCAACTCAGACGCCCCCGCTTGCAGTAACACTTCTTTTTCTTTGGGGGGTAGACTGAGGGCCACACCGGATGCCATACGTAAGGCCGGGGAAAGCAAAGCCAGGTGGCCAACGAGACCTGAAGGACTAGTAGTCACATTGTCAGCTGTTCGGGCCTTCTTTCTTGGAAGATCCGCTTGTATCTGGTTGCGTTTGCTTTGGCGACGAAGAGGTTGGTCGGGACTTTCTTGTTCTTCCACCACTATGATTTGTGGTTGCACAACTGGCTCGGGCTCGTGGACTGGAGGATTGTCGGCCCTTGCTTGTTGGGAACCGACAGCGACCCGGTCCCTCAGTTGTCGAAAGGCGTCCCTCGGCATATCTATAACGTTACCCAAGGCCTTTGCAAAACAACCATAATTTAGCCTTGTTAAATAGGCAACAGTTTAATTGCTGAGATATAAAACGTACCAATAGGATTATTTGGCATATTTGGATTTAGAAAACTGCCGAGAAGAGGTCGGCTTGGTAGTTGCCAGGGGATGAGTTCCAGAAGATCTAAAATTCTTTGTTCATAACTGGACAATTTACTCTTCGGAATAAAGCTATACTTGGTCGGATTCCGCGTCCAGTAAAACGGAAATTTAGGCCGACTGCCATTATAGAAGTAAGGTTTGCCAACTTCTTGTACGCATACTTTTAAGAAGCCACTCTTGAAATTCTTATAACTGGCGGTATACGTCTTGAAAAGAATGTTCGATGGTATGCTCACCAGAGATACCCAGGATATCAAATCCCTTCCCCGGGTGGAGTAAAAGTGCAGGAAGATGCCAGGTGTCGGGATAATGTCGAGTGCTTGGCACATTATTCGGAAAGCCTGAAGTAATGCCCAACTATTCGGATGAAGCTGCGTAGGGGCTACATTCAAATAGTTCAACACTCCTATTGTAAAGTTATCAAAAGGTAACCTTACCCGGAGGTCCGTAAATAGGCAAGCATACATATAGAAAAAATCCATAGGTGCCCCCTCTCGGCTGTGGCATGCATGCTCTCTGGGAGGACATCGGATCAGGGTTACCATGTCCTCATCATATCCCGGCTCAATAATAGTTTCATCATGGGCGAAGTCAACTACATCCCGCCGGTGGGCGAACCGGGAGTTATACTCTCGTACCTTCGGATCCACCTAGTTGTATCCCTCAGGTGAGGCACACCTCTCCCTTAATGGAGTATTTTCACTTTCGCTGGAAGAGCACTCTTCGGTGTTATCCGGCTGACGTACCAGTTCCGAACTTCCTTCGTTGTTTAAAGACGCTTCACTTCCCCCGTTGCCTACCTTCACCGAGGACTCCTCGGCGGTCTCAGAGCTTGAAGTACTGGAAGACATACCAAAAGCGGAAAGCCGAAGTGCTGGAAGCAGATAGCCGAAAGCAAGAACGTAGAAGCGGCAAGCGAGATCTCGGAAGGTTGCGATGGCGAGATGAGCGAAAATGTGGAATAGAATCCTTTATATAGGAATTCCGAGAAGATGAAACGTTGCCAGTCATGTCTCACCATTATGAATGAGCACTTGAGTAATCTCCCTCGAGCCTTGCGCCAGTCTGCACCCGCAGACGTTCAGAATTCCCAATCAGGTGTGTCCACGTGTTCAAAGTGGTGCAAAGTGTAACGGTTTTTTGAACACTCCAGAAGCTTCTAAACATCAATCCCGCAGAGGGTCGTACATTGTAGTCATATCTACCTCTTTCCGGTTTAAGTAACCTTTTCGGTTTTTATGACTAGGGGGGCTTGTGTACCAGATAGGTATCGGCTCATCCTCATTAGGCCAAAGTGGTCCCATATTAGGCCGAAATGGCCTCGCCTGATGCCGATATATTGTCGGCCCAACCCATTCAAAGCCCACTAAGCGTGGATCTCGCGTAATGGATAATCAGTTATTATCCACCAAGGTATTCTGTTACTATTTTCTCTTACTATAAATTAAGGGCCAGGTGACCAGGTAAGGCATCTAATCTATCTCTCCTTCAATATTCTATATAAAAAATGCCCTGTTGATCTCTTACTGACTTGAGCGTCGGAGTGCAATCATAGGTACCCCCTTTCGGTCCATTATCAGCCAAGGTACCAGGAACACCAGCAGACGCCCGAGAGGAGCTCGACCCATGTAAGTACAAAACTAATGTTTAATTTTTACCTACATTGTTATATGCTTTTGTGTCAAAATAATATCATATAATATCAACAAAATCATGAACACAAATAATAAGGATAAGCTAATATAAACAAAACTAATCAAAATAATAATAATTTATATAATTCATATTCTCATTCCCTCAATCATATGTTCAAGAAAAGTCAAGGACTTAATTAATCATAATAAAATAATTCAGTCACATACACTTATCACACACATCTTTGACATGCACCTAAAGTATTAAACAAACTTTTCCAAAAGTTATATGAAGTCCTTAATCTTAGAGGCTAGCACCTACTCATGCATACTGGTTTATCAAGCCACAAACACAACCCCACAACCCTTTAAGAGTCTTTTTCACCTCAGGATTGAGAATCCCCTCATAATATTTTTCAACTCAGGATTGAGAATCCCCTCATAATCTTTTTCAACTCATGATTATATGACTGTCCTCATTCTGACAACTGCACGTCAAGGTGATTCCCACACACACCTATCAAAGAATTAATGGCTCCTCCTACCTAATGGTAAGTATAGTTGAAACAAACCTCAATCGACTTCCACCACATGATACCCTTGTCTATGTGACTAGAATACCATTGAAGTCTGGATACCTCCTTTAGAGACCTAGAATTTCATATGTACACTAAAGTTATACCAAATAATACCCTTTGGTTACTATCTGACTCACACACAAACAACACATAATCTAGTTCACAGTCCATCACAATCTCATAAACGTAGTTCCTTCTCAAACACATAATCATAGGTTGTATCTTACCTCTAACAACTAGAATAGGACTGTAGAGGAAATGGGTTGTTGGAAGGAAGGTGAATGGGAGTGGAATATGAGGTGGAGGAGGGGGAGGTTTCAGTGGGAAGAACTTCATTTGGAAAGGTTAATAAATATTATAAACTCTAAGGAGCCAAAAGAGGGTGACGAAGATAAATGGTTATCAAAGAGTGGTGAGTGGGGAAGTTACTTTGTACATTCTGCATATAATCTTATTTGGGAGGGTTTACAATAGGACCAAGACTTGCAGGAGGAGGAAAGAGAATTCTTCACAAGACTATGGAAGATTAAAGTAATTCCTAAAGCGGTACATTTGGTTTGGAGAGCGGAAATTGGAGGAATAACAACAAAGGATAACTTATAAAAAAAGAGGAATCCAATTGACAAATCCCAATTATGCTCTATGTGGACTACAAAGTGAAAACGTTGATGTAAGGTAGCTAGTGCTGTTTGCGATGGGATGGGCAGGTAATTTAAAAAGGCATTTACTACAATATTGTTGGATGACTGGAAATAAACAACTTAAGAGTGTATGGAATATCCTCTGGGTTGGTATGGTCTATTTGGCTACATAGAAATGAGGTGCTATTTCGAATGAAAAGGTAAGTTCATATGAGGTTTAATTCAACTCAGAACTTGGTCGTGGATCATTAATAGAGTAAAAATTAATTGAGACTTTTACTCAATAGTGTATAAATCTTTTATCTTGTGTAGGGTAGGTTAAGTCATTGAATAGTAATGGGAGGGATAATTATCCTGTTAATTATTGAACTTTCAGCACATCTTTTTACAACTATGTATTATGTACTTGTAACTATTTTTTGTACTTTTGGTACCAATTTTATTAATATATTTATTTTTCTTTGTCAATCCAAAAAAAAAAAATATTCCATCAAAGTATATGGTATGCTCACTGTCTCCAGTAACTGAGGTCTATTTTCGCCATCATTATATATAGTCATTTACCCTCTTTGAAAAGTTTACATTTTTTTTCTTCAACTTCTTTTCACAATTATGAGATTATATTGTGAGAGATTAGTTTCAATATTGTGCATGATTCTTAATTTGTGTAACTACTATTATGATATTTCTTGAGTAGGAAAAAAGGTTGTATGGAAGTATTGCAAGGAGACATACAAACAAGTTCTTAGAGAGCAGGATCTAATTCATCTAACCCAATTCTAATATTTGGGATTAACTACTCTAGAAACCCTAAATTTGACCTAAATGAGGTCAATAATAGACTTTTGTAGGATAGTCTATTAGTATTCCTTCTTCTTCCCTTCACACACGAAACAGTCAAATAGTAACATAAAATAAGAATAGAGATGGATGGATACAGTAGAAGAAAGAAAGGAAGAAGTATATCAATATTGTATATCTATTGTTTGTGGTACATATGGTGGAGTATATATATACTCGAATATAGATGATTTAGGTGAAAAATAGAAAAATAAACAAAAAGGATAAATATAGTTAGTTAGATGGTTAGGTTCCAATACCCCTTCAAGATGTACCATGAATATTCAGGGTAACAAGCTTGCTAAGAATTCATTGAACATTTTGAAATCAAGAGCCTTTGTGAAAATATTTGTGAGTTGATGTCTTGTAGAAATGGATAGAAGTTGAAACAGCTTTCCTTGAAGTTTCTCCCGCACTACGTGACAATCAATTTCTATGTGCTTAGTTCTTTCGTGGAAGATATGATTGATTACAATATGTCTTGCAGACTGGCTACCACAGTAGAGTACAGTAGGACAACTAACTTCGATATTCAAATCCTTAAGTAGATAACTAATCCATTGTAGCTCACAAGTGGTGGTTGTCAGTGTCCTATACCCAGCTTCTGAGGATGATCGGGAAATGGTAGCTTGCTTCTTCGATCTCCAACTAATGAGAGATGATCCAAAGAATACACAAAAACTAATGACAAATCGCCTTGTGTAGGGACAGGTAGTCCAATCCAAGTTGCTAAAGGCTTTAAATTAAACCTCTGAAGTTTTTGAGAAAAATAATCCCTAAGTTGCTTTAACCCATAAAGTGACTTCCTAAGCCTGCATACTTGATTTAGTTTTGTTGTATTTATCCCTGGTAGAGGATTCATATATACTTCCTCATCCAAATCTTCATGTAAATAGGATTTATTCACATTTAACTGTTTTAGGTACCAATCTTATTTGGTTGTGATTGCCAATAAGAGTCTCACAGTAGTGATTTTTGTTGAAATATGGATATAAATATTACACATTTAATGTACAATAAATTTAGATTTGTTTGTAAGAAATCCCTAAATTTGAGGGATTTTGATTAAGAGTTTATTTGAAAGATTTTGTCCTAATTTAGAGTCTTTATTTCTAGAGATTTATTTTCTTTATTTTAGGAGATTTATTTCCTATTATTAGGATTTAGGTTTTCCTTTAAATATTCATGTATTATTTCTTTTTCACATCAAAAAAAATAATTCCATAATTATTATTATTTATTGTCAACACATTTTCACATGGGGGTGCTTAGATGAAGAAGGGAAAGGAAGGAGACAAGACTTATTTGCTGAATTAAAGAAACTAAATCTAAGACAAGAGTCGATTGCAAGACAGAAAGCCATATCTAAATGGATTGCCCTTGGTGACTCTAATACGAGATATTTTAATGCAGCAATAAACTGGAGAAGGGCAACAAATAACATTAAGGGCCTTTTTATTTCTCGGGCTTGGTCAGAGGAGCCTAGTAAAGTAAAAGAGTCGATTTTTGAGGTATTCAAAGAAAGATTCACCCAAAAGTGGGGAGTCAGACCTACTTTAGATGGTGTCCAATTTTAATCGCTGTCTTATTGATAATCAAGGTTTAACGGCAAGATTTGAGGAGGATGAAGTGAGGGAAGTTGTGTGGATGTGCGGAAGTGAGAAGAGTCCTAGATCAGATGGATTTAATTTTAAGTTTATCAAGTTGCTCTTTGGTTGAGTGTGCTTATAAGATACTAACCAAAGTACTAGCTAACAGATTGAAGAGGTGTATACACAAGGTGATTGATGAGTCACAAAGTGCCTTTTTGGAGGGCGAAATATGTTGGATGGGGTCCTGGTGGCTAATGAGGTGGTGGAGGAAATAAAGAATAAGAAGAAAAGTTGTGTGATGATTAAAGTAGACTTTGAGAAGGCATATGATTCAATTAATTGAGAATTTCTTAAGTACATGATGAGGAGAATGGGATTTAGCGAAAAGTGGATTAGGTGGATTTCTAATATTTTAGTGTCCTCTTCTGTCTCAGTCATAGTTAATGGCAGCCCAACTAAGGAATTTAATCCCACCAAGGGTCTTAGACAAGGAGATCCTCAAGCTCTTTTTCTGTTTCTTATTGTGGCTGAAGGATTAGCTGGGATGGTTAGAAGTGCTTTGGCTACATCCTCATTGATTGGAGAAAGAGTGAGGAATCCTGGAGTGGAGGTTAGTTTGTTGCAATTTGCAGATGACACATTATTGTTTTGTGAGGCATCTACACAAAATATTTTGATGGTCAAGAGCATATTACGATGTTTTGAGGGTTCCTCTAGGTTAAAGGTCAATTTTCATAAAAGTAGGATTGGAGGGATAGGGGTGGATAGGAGAGGGATTGAGGAGTATGCGGCTATGTTAAACTGTGATCTGATGAATGTACCTTTCTTACACTTAGGCTTGCAGATAGGGGGAAATCCAAGGAGGGTAGAATTTTGGGAACTAATTCTAAGGAAAATAAAAAAAAACTATCAGGATGGAAAGGGAGATACATTTCATTTGGTGGATGATGAGACTTTAATTTAACACATTTTATTTAATTAATAATTATATTTAAGTAGAATAAGCCAAATTAAATGAAAATTATATTCTGTAAACAATTACAAAATCTAGGAAAAATTGGTTTTAAGACAGCATAAAATCATAGCTTGACGTTCACTTATTGTTTCGCCCATATCTTTTTGCACAATGCTCCTAAAATCGTGATTTTTTATGCAGATTAAAATAGACACATGGAGCTTTTCATAGAAACTGGAATCACACAATTCGGTGCAGAAATGGATTTTTCACAATCACCCCAAGTTGAGTCAACTGCAGTCTACGAATCCAGAAAAGTCAACCTCGAAGAATTGGGTCTCCAGAACGCTACAAAGCTCCTAAAATCATAAAATCTGTACCAGAAGAAAGTAGACTTGCTGAGATTTAATTTAGATTTTGAATGACACAATTTGGACCAGAAATGGATTTTTGGTAAACCAAAAAAGCAGACGCGACAGTAGCTGCAATCAGCTGGAACGTGCGAAAAAACCTCTCTCAGTAATTGAGGCCCACTGGACTCGTCCAGGCCCTTAAAATCACGAAACATGTCTCGTTTGAAAATAGACTCGCATATCTTCATTTGGAAACTCGAATCGATCAATTTGATGGAAAAACGAGTAAGATACACACACTCTAAGTTCACCCGGGTGCAACTGAAACATGAAAAACGTGATATGAAGAAATATGGGCCAGTTCATACGAAGGCCCACCCACTAAGCAGAGATCATGTACAATTCACACAGTTTTTCAATTACAATTTTTAGTTTTCGGTTAAAAATGAAATCAGAGTTCTTTAGCTTCCTTCAAGTTCGAGTAGCTTTTAGCTTCTGCGTTTTCAGCATAGTTGATGAGATGTTAATTTAACATATTTTATTTAATTAATAATTACATTTAAGTATATTTAAATAAATAGAAAAAGCCTAATTAACTGTAAAATACATTCTGCGAAGAATTATGAAGCCTACGATAAAGCCACTTTAAAACAGCATAAAATAACCATGTATTCACAGCCTGACGCGCACTTCTTGTTTCGATTGTATCTTTTGACACAATGCTCCTAAAATCATGATTCTTGATGCAGACTAAAGTAGACACCAAAGAACTTAGGAGAACCGTGGAGAACCGTGGAGAACCCGGGAGAACACTGGAAAGTGAAAGAGTCCACGTCGCAATACACTTCTCAAACAATGATTCCCTCAGCAAATAAGTAATGTAGTAATAGTGGGAACCAAGATATCAATCCGTGGAAGTAAAGAGTAAAAAGGAATAAGAGATGAATGATTCAAATGAGTGAAAAATGCATGAAATGGATGAAATGCAACCTAAAAATCAAGTTAAAACTAAATGAACCTAAATGTGGTTAAATTCTATATGATATGAATGAAATGGAAAACAGAATGCTAATTAAAAAGATACAATGCAGATCAGTACAGAATTCACAATTTAACCAACCCAAAATTCAAGTTAAGAGCACTTACCTTTGCCAAAAATTCAAGTTGGTCAAAACTGTGAAGTAACTACACCAAATGTTAGTAAACAACAAAACAAACACTTTTTACAAAGACGTGGTTAGTAAAATATGTACAGAAATGGGGGTTGACCGAGTATCAATGATTTTGGCTAAGTTTGGTGCACCAAAAGGGCACCACTCGGTCAAGTATATTTATTTTTGATTTTTTTTAAACCCTGGCCGAGCAAAAATGACCTAATGGATGAAAGAATGAAGTGGTAAAAATCTGGTGCGGGCAAAGTTGAAGATGGCTAAGCCAAAATGCAAGATCAAGTTCTGACCGAGCCAAAAACTAGCCAAAACTAGCCAAAAATGGGTGGCTCTCGGTCAAGTACTAGATCCAGTCAACTTTGCTGCACCAAGAATGAAATGGCATGTTCAAAATGCATGGTTGGACGAGGGAAATGATGCTATTTTTGTATTTTGGAGTTTTTAAGTGGGAGATGGCTCAATGCTATAGTTTTGGTGCGCCGGTGGCTTGTTTTGTGGCTCAAAACTGACCTAGAAATTGACTAAGCTGGTTTAGACCCAAAAACAGTGGCAAATGAAAGGTATGAATATATGAATGAATATGAATGAATGCACCAATGAGTATTTTCAATTTTTCTATTTTTTTGGGGGGGTTTTGGTGAAATAAAGTGATGAAGAATGAATGAAATGGACCTAAGACTAACCTAAACTAATGCAGAATTTAAAACAGTGGCAAAGCTCATAAACCTACACTAGTAAAGAATTTTAAAGAAAGCATTAAATCTACCAAAGCATCTAAACAAAAGCTTGTAAATCACTAAACTACCAAACGCATGAATGTAAAATCAAAGCAACCAAACGCCTTCCTAGCAAGTAATGGCAACGCGCCTAGAGCCACCCTTGGCTCTTGATTTTCTTGGTATTAAGAGTCCCAAAACAGATTAGGAAACATCAAGATTTGCTAGCTTCCACTTCCTATCCGGATAGCATTCACTAGTTAAGGCAAACCAAGAAATCAAGTCCAAGCCATGCTAAGCCCGCAACACCATACAAGTGGACATTGTTCGGTGTAAAACCTAATCTAACTCAAAGCAATTACGAAAAATATTAAAAGGAAGATGCAAAGAACACAGAACAGATCATAATACAAGAGTATCAATGGAAGAAAGAAGCGGAAACACATACACAATGAAGCAACAAGGATGTGCAAGGTAGAAGATGAAGGAAGCCATGGATGCGTGAAGAAAAGAGAGAGAATTCAAAAAGCTCTGTATTAGATCTGAATGTAAACTTCACAACTTATGTTTCTGATCTCAGTTTTTACAATATATACTAGAGTACAAGTTAATTACAATAGAAACGAAACACACAATCAAAGTTACAAGGAGTTTGAAACGTTTTGGCGCACAAGCCCATGTGGAATGCATTTCAGCTGACTTAAAACGCGCACATCTTCTTCGTTTTGGCTCCAAATGCGATGATTCAAAAGCCACAATAAATCTCTATGAGTTAAGTTTAAAACGCCACCGTTCCCACTTGAATTGGCGTTGTGGCGTGCTTTCCACAAATAAAACACTGAGAGGTGTTCATTGGGCCAATCCGGCCAGGTGAACCTCACTTAATAAGTTTATATAAATTTCAATTCTAGTCCAAATTAAATGAAATCAGCGCCCAATTAAGGCCGTTTAAGTTAGCTAAACAACCCAATAAGTTTCACTTAATTCAGAGATCAAACGAATCCAGGAGCCCAATTTAAGTCCACTATACTCATGAGACGCGTGAGCTTGTGCTTCAGCTGCACAAGAGCCAACTTCAAATGCGTGTGGAATCTTCAATTCTTGTCCAATTTGCACGCTTCAAATTTTGGCTTAAAGCTCTACATGTCTACTTTAATCTGCAACAGGAATCAATGAATTTGGATCCCTGTAGAAATTACAATAAATAAAATGGTGAACCATGTCATTTTCGGGTTAGTACAAAATAATGCTTAATTTACTGTTTTTATGCACAATTTAGTGTTAAGGCCTCAAAAGGTCTAATAACTCAAATAACACTTAATTTATCATTATTAACAACTTATAAACATTAACAAAACATAATTAGATAGTGGACTTAAATTGGGCTTCTGGATTTGTTTGATCTCTAAATTAAGTGAAACTTGTTGGGTTGTTTAGCTAACTTAAAGGGATTCAATTGGGCGCTGATTTCATGTAATTTGGACTTGAATTGAAATTTCTATAATTTTATTAAGTGAGGTTCACCAGGCCTGGCTGGCCCAATGAACACCTCTCAGTGTTTTATTTATGGAGAGCGCGCCACAAAGCTAAATGAGGTGGGAACGGTGGCGTTTTAAACTTAACTCATAGAGATTTGTAGTGGCTTTTGAATCATCGCATTTGGAGCCAAAACGAAGAATCTGGGCGTGTTTCAAGTCAGCTGAAATGCATCCCACGTGTGCTTGCGCGCCAAAACGTTTCAAAGTCTATGTAACTTTGATTGTGTGCTTCGTTTCTATTGTAATTAAGCTGTGCCTAGGTATATATTGTAAAAACACATTGTAAAACATAAGTTAATTGAGTTGGAGTAATGCAATCAGATCTGAAGTTTTCGAGCTCTCACATTTTCTCTCAACTTTCCATGGAGTTTTCATCTTCTTCACCATGCGCCTCATGTGTTCTTCTTGTTTCTTCCATGTGTATGTGTTCTTGAATGTTTTGAGTTAGAATTAGGTTTTACACCGAATCAAAGTCCACAAATGTGGTGTTGCGGGCTTAGCATTACTTAGTATTGATTTCTTGATTTGCTTTAACATGTGAAAGCCTTCCCA
>BDMB01000135.1:0-88625 GCA_016859785.1 Macrotyloma uniflorum
CAGAAGCACAACAAAAGACCTAAAGAAAATCACGATCAAATAGTCATATCATCTCCTTCGAAGATAATAAGTGAGATGATATAACCTATGCATTATTACAGATCATTAGCTGTTAGGAATAAGACCATTCAGGAGTCACTGCCAGCAACCTAACAACTTATTTGTTCTACAAATAAATAAATAAAAAACACTTTAGGGGGTGCAAATAGTAATTTTCTTTTTTAAATTAAACAATTTCAAGAAACAATCAACTCATACATTGGAGATTAGAGTAAGGAATTAAATCCCCTTACCTTAAAAACTCGCAATACATAAGAACAGAGAAGATTGAAGAACCTTAAGACTCAATCCTTCCTAAATCAAGAAAACTACAGTTAATTTAAGATTTGAACCGGTAATAATGAAATTAGAAGTTTAAATCTAAGTAAAATTACCTAAATTTAAGGAGAAATGGAAGAAATGAGCTAAGATTTGAAGTTTGAAATTTTTTTTCGAAATGGAGAAGAAAAAGAATTGGAGGGTGGAGAGGAAAAAGAAATTGAAATTGATGGAGAGAGAAGAAGAAAAAAAAATATGGAGAGAGAAGAAAAAAACTTACGCGGCAAGTTTTATTATTTTATTATTATATATATATATATATATATATATTTATACTTATCTTAATATATATGTATATTCTTTTTCTTTTTCTTTTCTATTTTTTTGTTTTTCTTTTCTATTTATTATTATTATTATTATTATTTATTTATTTATTTCATTTCATTTCATTCATTTTTTTTCAACCTATTTCCCTTTTTCTCTCTTTCCTTCTTTTTTTTATATAAAAAAAATATTTAAACTAATAATGATAATAAATAATAATAATAATAATAATAATAATAATAATAATAATAATAATAATAATTTCTTTTAACACAAAAATTCTAATCTCATACAAATAAAATTTACGTCTAAAATTAAGGATGTTACAAGTTATACTATTCCGATTGACTCTTGTTAGACTCGTTCTGGTGAGAGGGGATTGTGAAGATTTTTTGATCTGGTTCATGTACTCCTGAACTACTTATATGTGTTTTTATGTGATGGTACCACATGCATTTGGAGATAAGAGCATAAGAACATTAATGCATTTGAGTTAATTGAGTTTGTGACTGAGTATGTATTAGGTGCATGTGATGCGTTTGCGTGTGATGTGTGTTTGTTTAGTTTTGCCTATTTTCTTATATGTACCTATAACATATGTGAGATATATTCCTCACTCTTCTGTTTGTGTGGTTGGTATTTTGTTTGGGTTGAATGTTCTTATAGGTGAACATATTTGTGAGGAGGACAAAGAGAAGTTGACTAATGAAGCATAGATTTTCTATGCCTTGATTTTTGGGATACTCTAATTAGGTGTGACGTCAAGACATAAAGAGATTATTTATCTTAAAGAAATTGATTTAAAGTGTTATCGTTACGAACTTATAAAGGCTATTTCAATGTCTAATAATATTTTATTCGATTTTTCACCTCTGAAAAGAGTTATTATGGTTACTGGATAAATAGTATGAAAGTGTGAGGATGCATGTCTAGGAAAGTTCTCACTAGGAAAGACTTGATATTTAAGAGTGTCCTTAGTGACCCACCTCTCTCTCTTGGGAACTTACCGGGTGTACTAATTCACGGTCTACCGTTGTTCTTCTAGTAAGCAATATTACTCATAGTAAGAGTTTCATTTTGAAATCTTATTTCCTTGTTTTTGTAAAATTTTATTTATGAAGTGAATATATTTGAATTCTTTTACTTTCATTTTTTGAAATTTTCTATTTATTAATTAAAAAAAAATTGGGGTAGAAGGGTGTTACAAAAAGCAGTTCAAAGAAAGACTGCGTAGTGCTAAATTAAAAGTGCCAAAGGCCAAAATCAAAAGAAAGATCAAGCAAGAAACCTATGCTTCAAAGGAATCCTACACTTGTGCAATATTTAAGTCAATTTTCCCTTGCTAGAATTCTAACTTAACCCTTGCATTCCTTTCTATTTATCCTGCCTGAATAGCCTTGACCACATTACAAGTTATTTAAAAAGTCCTTTTGATTCTTGGGATGCATGGTAATTATGGGAATTGAAATTAGAATCTACTCAAGTCTATGGTACAATTTATATTCTGAAGTGTTTGAGTGAAAACAATACCCTACAAACACAAGAGTGCAAAGAGTGTAAACACTTAACCAGTGAGGAATTCTCAATTAAGTTGGAAACATTCATGCTTAAATTATTGGAAATTTCTTCTGAACAAAAGAAAAGGTTACATTCTGAAGTGTGTTAATTTAAGTTGCATGAAGATAGGATGATGTTATTACAAATCTCAATGAAAGGGTGTTAGAATTAATCTATACAAATGCATAAGTTATCTTTACCCAGAAGTGCAAATGTTTAAGTGTAGGGTATTTGATGTAACTTGACTTTTACTTGCAAATAAATGTTAAAATAGAATCATACATGTTTATAATATCTTAAAATAACTTAATTAGGCAAGAAATACATTTTTAGGAATTTTTAAGAAAATATTACAAATTGTACTAAATATTGTATCATTTTTCTGCTACACAACTTGACATAGGTTCACTGTTTTATTTTTATCTTTGTCCACAAGAATCCAAATCAGATGATTCTTTTTGCATTGTAATCTTAACTTATCAAGTTTTCAAAGGGAAGTCAAATTACTCAATTTGGAACAAAATTGGATTTTTGGAACGTGTTTAAAGTGAGCTTATAGTAACTGTAGTTCAAAAGCGAGTTCCCTCATGTTATGGGCTGAGTCAAGTTACACAAGACCTGTCCATTAAGTTTATGACTTCTGCAGTATAAGCGGACATTAAGATTTGTAGATTTGGTAGAGAATACATTGCATTTAGAGCGTTTTAACTTCCAACACATGGCACTCTCAAAAGTAGTTAATTCGGTTAATTTCTTTGTAGTGTTCTTATTTCTTTCTTGCAATGAAACTCGTCTTTTCTAGTTCCCGCGTGTTCTTCTGCCTCTTCTCACCTTTCTTTCATTTTCTTTCAGTTCAATTTATGCTTTAGTGTTTGTTTTCAATTCAAAATCATCACTAAACTCATCACTAGTTTACAACTCTTGGAATCATTGTTTTTCTTGAGTTTAGCTTGCATTTTGCTTCTTGATCAAGGGTGAAGGCAAGATTGTGGTAAATGTCTTTCACAATATACATTGGTTAAGCAAATTCTTGGTTGATTAATAAAGTCTTTGAATAGAAAAGATAGTGATAGCCAAGGTTGGCTTAAACTCGAGGTGTAGTTAAAGGGTGATTCTCGAGTTTTGCATTTTGAAATTTTGCACTTTAGTTTCCAACACTTTTAATTCATGTTCTTGATTTTTATTTTTACAATCTAATAGTTTCTTGTGGTTTTTTGGATTCAGAGTTGTTGAGGGAGAGTTTCTTGATATTATCTTGAAAAACCATTACACTTTAATGTCTTTCAAGAAGGTGCTATGTTGAGTAATCTCCATTACATTTTCAGCATTGTATTCTCAAGATAATCCAGCATATTCAATGCAATCTTAATTCTTAGAATTCCACTTAGATAGTTTTTAATCCATTTTAATTTTGTATTTAATTTAATTCAATAGCACTTTAATTTCAATTCTGCCATGTTTAATTCAATTTTTCTACAAAGCTTCATAGATTTCTAATTTCGCATGTAGCTAGTGACTTACGTGTTCTTGTTTTAGTATTGTTCTTATTTTGATAATTTTCCTCTTCTTGTTGTAGTCATTTTCCTAAGATTTTTTTTACTGTATTAGGATTTCATTTGCACTTCAATTCTGCATAAGTAGTCTAGGACTCTACTCGCATTTCATTCTAAATATTTGCATTATAGATTAGCATCTTAATTCTACAATTTACTATTTGCATTACGTCAATTCCATACCCAAATCAATCTACATTGGTTCTGCAACATCTACATTTATTTGATTCAATTGCATTTCTAGTTTCATTTTATTCAGTCATTCAATATTACTCACTCTACATTTTAGTTTACAATTTCAATTTTTAAAAACCCCCCAATTTTGCATGTGTAAATAGAACTACATATCATTGCATTACTTCATTAATTGCATAACTCATTTCATCATCATTCATATAAATCCTAACTCCATCAAACATTCATTTCAGCCTCTACATTACAATACATATTGTTTCATTCGAATTAACCAATTCATCATTATGCATTTCACTAAAAACAAAATCAAAACAGTGCATTTTCATAATCATCCATTTCGTTAACTAACTTAGGATTAATTATCACCATCCCTATAGCATCTACGTCATTCATTCTCGATTCATTAATCCATTTTGCATAATTTATACCAATTCATATCATTCAAATCACTATTGCATCATTTTACATTTCACCCAAAGCTCATAATATTACATTTTGAATTCATTCTTTTATTCCAAAAATAAAATAAAAATTCATTAACATTTGCATATCAAACACAAATTTCACTCATACATTAAATCTATTACTATATCATTCTACATAACATTTAATTCCAGTAACATAGATTTTCTTTCTGCATAATTTTACAATTCCTAGTTTTCATAAATAATTGTAAATACACTCTAGCTATTCATCACTAAACTACTGCATTTCTATCCAAATTAAACAAGATCTAGCTATAAACATCCACTACATTACATTCATTATATATATATACATTTTTAAGTAACATTCCTTACATCAATTCCCCAACATCTACACCACATTCATACATATTACACTGAATTGAGGGTATACTCTTTCACTGCTTCTTAAACTTTGTAACTTGAGGTTGACCCTATAATTCATTACGGGAACTAAAAGATAATTTTGAAAAGTCACACACACACACGACTAGAACTTCATCAATGGATAGTTATGTTTAAGTATTATAAATTTTAATGTTTTTAATTTAATAAAGTAAGTTTTCATTATTCTCCTTTAATACACATTTATGTTTCTTGTTAAGTAATTTTTACTCTCTTGAAAATTATCAACATATTTAAATTTCCACAATACTTAGCTTTTCAAGTTCTAAAAGAATTTATTTCACAATCTGAAAGTTATTATGTCAACATAATTAAATTATTTTATGAAAATTTGATATTTGTTGTGATTGAGGACATTAATAGTAAGATTAATAAGGTTTAGGTCTTTAATTTGGTTAGAATTGACCAATTTGAAATATGAGAATCATATGTACAATATTCTTGAAAGTTTTAAAAGAACTTGAGTACAACAACAATGTGCATTATAAGTCATGCTTAGACCTGAATTATAAAGTCGCACTTACAAGAATGGTGGTAGTTTGAGTGTAAAGGACAAATTGTTACATTATGTTTATATTCATATCATTAGTCTTTGAAGTGTTCCTTGTGCATCTCACACACAACTTCACTATAATGATAATATACTAAAACAAATATTTGGTAGTATTCATTAACTACAACAAAGTCTAAACATGTTATCCTTAAAAGTTGGTTAAGGTTTTATCTAAATTAATTGTAGAATTAATAATTTTGAGTAAAAATTTGAAAATTTACATTATAATTTCAATTAAACATGTATTTTATGTTAAATTTTTATGTAATATTTTTACTTATTTTGTTATATTATTTAATTTGGATGACTATAATTTTATTTTAATTATTTTTAACTTGTGAATCTAATTTTCATTAACTTATTTAATATTTTATTATTTTTATTTCACTTTTTAAAATTTTAAATATTTTTTTAATTAAATTTTCTCTTTAATTTAGAAATTATTTTTTTAATAATAATTTTCTTAAAAAAATATTAATTTTTAATAAATTTTATTTATAAAAATAGTAATTAATATTAAATAATATTTATTTTATTTTAAAAAAATTTATTTTATATTTAAGATTATTTTAATCATTGAATATTTTTTATTATTAATAATATATTTACATTTTATCATATAATCAAATTAACTATAATTTTATATTTATATATATATATATATATTTTTTTTTTAATGTAAATAATTTAATTTTTTATGTTTTCTTTCTACTTCCTTTTTCTTATTTCTTATGAATATTTAAGATTCAATTTAATTTAATTTTTTTATCAAATATTTAACCAGAATCAAACAAAAAATTAAATATAATTCAGTTTAGTTTAATTTTAATTTAACATAAAATTTAAAATAAACTAAATTAGGGATTTAGTTTGGATTAATTATTCAATTTTTATTATTAGAAAATTTTTAAACATTTTTTTTTAAATTTAAAATATTTTTTAAAAAATTATTAAATATAAAAATATTTTATTATTTTTATTTTTTTAATTATGATTTTATTTATAATTTCAATTATTTTTATATTTATAAATAAATTATATAATTTTATACTTAAAATTTATAATATAAAATTTTTATCATATTTTATAAATATAAATATTAAAAAAAACATAAGCATACTTTTATCTATATTTTTTATTTTGTTATCTTTTTAATAAAAAAAATTTGCACATATTTTAATTGACAAATGAAATATTTTTTTAAAATTTAAATAAAAAAATAAAAAATAATTAATATAGAGAAATTGAAGAGAGAAGTTAAAAAAATTAAAATATTAATAAAAAAGAAAAATATAAATAAAAATAATAATAAAATATATTTTAAATAAAAATTAAAATAATTAAAACTGTAGTATAAAAAATAAAACAATAAAAGAATTAATTATAAAAAAATTTCTTTAATTGATAATATAATAAATATATATATATATAAAGTTATTATTTAATTTTAAAATATAATTTTATATGAAAAATATAATATTATATGAAAAATATAATAAGAATTTTATTCAATTTTTTATTTAAAATTTAAAATTTGAATTAAATAAACTGTTTAAAGAAATATATAAAAAAAAATTAAAAATAAATTCAATTTTAATCAATTTTAAATTTTTAAATCAATTTCTTTTGATTATTTTTATCAGTTCTTATTAGTTCAGTGTTGAATACTCTTAATTTCTTCCTCCCAATCCTAAGGCTTTCTGGATATGATTTTTTCAATCACTATTCAGATATCCTTTCATGTTTTTCTAAAAATTATTTTAATATATACTTTATAGAGAAAAGACAATTTTCTCTTATTTAAAAGTGTCCCATCACATCACGAGGTGTAGAAGATACTTGCAAATGGCCACCACTACTCCATCTCAATCCCAACTTCTTCCGCTACAAGACCGGGTAGCAATCGTCACCGGCTCCTCCCGCGGAATAGGCCGCGAAATCGCGATTCACCTCGCTTCACTTGGTGCGCGAATCGTCATCAATTACACCTCCAACTCCTCCCAAGCCGACTCAGTCGCCGCCCAAATCAACGCCAACTCCGCCGCGCCGCGCGCTGTAGTGGTCCAGGCCGATGTGTCGGATCCGAGCCAAGTCAAGTCCCTCTTTGACTCGGCGGAGCGCGCCTTTGACTCGCCGATCCACATCCTGGTCAACTCGGCGGGCGTCCTTGACGGCACCTACCCCTCCATCGCGAACACCACCGTGGAGTCCTTCGACCGCACCTTCGCGGTGAACACGCGCGGCGCGTTCGTGTGCGCGAGGGAGGCGGCAAACCGGCTGAAACGCGGCGGCGGGGGGCGGATCATCCTGGTGACGTCGTCGCAGGTGGCGGCGCTACGGCCAGGGTTCGGTGCGTACGCGGCGTCGAAGGCGGCGGTGGAGGCGATGGTGAAGGTGCTGGCGAAGGAACTGAAGGGAACGCAGATTACGGCGAACTGCGTGGCGCCAGGTCCCATCGCGACGGAGATGTTCTTCGAGGGGAAATCGGAGGAGACTGTGAATAGGATCGTGCAAGAGAGTCCTTTGGGGAGGCTGGGTGAGACCAAAGACGTGGCTCCTGTTGTGGGTTTCTTGGCCACTGATGCTTCTGAATGGGTCAACGGTCAGATTGTTCGTGTCAATGGTGGTTACATTTAGTGTGTACTCTTTCTTTCCTCTATTTCTATTCCACTTTGTCACATGATATGTGTGTTGAATAGTGTTGTGTTCATCTGTTGTTTTTGAACTGTATTAGAAGAGGTCAATAACATGTGCAAGTGATAAAGAAAGAGCTTAAATGGAAATTTGCATTGATTTGAAATGAAGCAAGCTTAAATGGAAATGATAAAGAAAGAGCTTCTAAAAGTAGATCACATTAATCATTTTAAATATTAGAAAATATAATTTATGATGTGTTGTTTAAAATAATAAGTATTTATTTAAAAAAAAATTATTTAAAAAATCAGCATGAAGATTAATTTTCTTCTTTTAAAAAAAAAAAAAAAAGTTTGTTTAATAAGAAATCAAGAAAAATTTATCATTAAACAAAATTTCAAATAAAAATAATCTTTTTATAGTAATTAAATATTATTCTAAATAATGTTTTAAATTAAAATTCGCATTTTCATTAACTTAAATACTTACATCATATTTTTTATTAATAATAAAATATTATAAAAAGAAACTTTTAGTTTGATTATGGGTTTATCTAAATCAATACGGATGTCATAAGTTGATTAGAAATAGATATTATTGATGGTTTATTATTGGAATAGTAACTATCCTATTTGAGTTGTGCAAATATTAAAATTGTAGGTTTTAACAAGATAATAATCCTATCTACATGATATTATAGGGATTGTAATCAAAATCTTTAAAATAAGTAAAATTGGTTATTTAGGCTCTTCAAATAACACAATTGATTTTGAATGTTATACTTTGAAACTTAATTATCATACTTAAGTCTTTTATTAGAATATTTTGATACCCAATATAGTATAAGGTTCATTTATAAATGTTGTTTGTTGAAAAAAAACAATTCTTCTTATTTTTCTTTAATGATTTTTCTGAAAAATACATCAGTCACTTTTCTTTTGTAAAAGTTTTATTTTTATTTTTCTTTTTTCATACAACTTTACCTTTTGGAGAGAGAAAATGTTTTTAAAAATAACCATTCAACTTCAATTAAACGTTAAACTTTTTTTAATTATTTATTAAAAGATAATTCTATTTTTAAAAATAAAAAAAGAAAAAAAATTAATTTTAATATTTTTAAAATAATTCTCTCTAACTTTAATATAATTATAATCTAATAATCATTACATTACATATTTTTATATTAAAATTATTCTATAAAATACATAAGTCATCATTAATGTTAAAATAATTTAACATTCTCTTATTTGATTCATATTATGACTTAAAGATTTAATATTAGATTTTAAGTACATACGATACGTTGAAATTATCAAGTCCCTTTTCTTAAATTAAATGATTAGATCATGGTGGTCGCAAGTCATTTAACAACATGTTTTTCCATGTATCACAAACCATCAAACTTAATTTAATTTTAATTAATATTATAATATGTATCTTTAATTTCCTTTCAAAGATACATCTTGTCATTTCACAAGAACAATAATATATACCATGCAATGTGAATGACAAAAAAAATAAATCTATAACTCTAATTGAATTCACAAGTATCAAACAATACAAATATTATAACTATAATGTGCATATATACACCAAACTACATTGTTAACAAGAACTTATCCATAATGCCCATTCTTTAACATGACAAATAAATATTTTTGGTGATAAAGATTTAGTTAATGGATTTGCTACCATTAAATTTGTACCAATATGCTCAATTGACATCTTTTGTTTCTTTACTTCCTCTTTAACTGACAAATACTTTAAATCCATATGTTTTGCTCCTTTCGAGTATTTGTCATTCTTATAAAAGAAAACAACCGCAAAATTATCACAATAAATCCTCATTGGTCTGGTTATACTATCAATATTGTCAAATCCTGAAGTATAGTTCTGCAACCATAATGCATGAATTGTAGCCTCAAAACTTGCCACAAATTCAACCTCCATGGTAGAAGTGGCAATCACATATTGTTATGCACTTTTCCATGATATCGCTCCTCCAACTAAAAGGAATATATATCCAAATGTAGATTTTCTTGAGTCCACATAACCAGAATCTGAATAGCCAATCATTTCAAGGTAATCTGATCTTCTATATGTGAGCATGTAATCTTTTGTGCCTTGTAAATACCTTAGAAATTTCTTTGTAGCTTTCGAATGCTTTATTCTAGGATTGCTTTGATATCGACCCAACATACCTACAAAAAAGATAATGTCTGACCGAGTACATATTTGGACATACATCAAGCTCCTAACTACTAATGCATATAAGGAATGAACTCCATTTCACTTCGTCCCAAGTCATTTTAGGACATTGCATTTGGTTAAATTTGTCACCTTTCTGTATTGGAACAATCTATGCGGAACACTTATCAATTTTGAATCTCTCTAATATCTTATTTATATATGATTTCTAAGACAATCCCAACAATCCTTGTGATCTATCACGAAATATTTCTATTCCTATCACATAGGATTTCTCACCCATATCTTTCATTTCAAAGTTATTAGGGAGAAACTTCTTTACATCGTGTAACATGGCAAGATTATTAGTAGCAAACATAATATCATCAACATATATGACTAAAATTATGAACTTGCTCCCACTGACATTCATGTAGATACATCGATCAACAATGTTCTCTACAAATTCATATTATGTGATGGTATCATTAAACTTAAGATATCATTATCTAGAAGCCCGTTTTAGTCCATATAATGATTTTTTTTAATTTACACATCATGTTTTCCTTTTTTATGGAAATAAAACCTTCAGGTTGATCATATAAATTTCTTCCTCTTAGTCACCATTTAGAAAGATGGTCTTTACATCCATTTGGTGAAGCTCTAAATCATAATGATTCAACAAAGCCAAAACAATTCTCAAAGAGGAGAGAAAATCTCTTTGTAATCAATGTCATTCTTTTGAGTGAAACCTTTGGTAATTAATCGAACTTTATACCTTTCAACATTGCCTTTTGAGTCATATTTGGTCTTAAAGACCCATTTACAACCAATTCTTTTTTAACCTTTAGGCAGCTCAACTAGATCCCATACTTATTGTCATCCATTGATTTCAACTCTTTTTTCATAGCATCTAGCCACTTTTCTTAATTGTTACTTTCTATTTACTTGTCAAAATGAGATTGAATCCTTATCAATGCTTAATTCACATTCATGTTCAAATGAATACACAATATAATCGCTTGAAATAGTTGGTCTTCTTTGCCTTCCAGACCTTCTTGGTGTTATTTCTTGCACCTTTTTTATCACTTGTTCATTAATGACTTGCACATTATTTGTCGGTTCATTAGCCATATATTCATCTTGTGAGTTTTGGGTATCATTTTATTGTCTCTTGTTGTTATTTGACCGTAATACAACCAAAGGGACAACATCTTGAGAAGGAACATTAGGTTAAGAAGATTCACCATGAGTTTCTTCAATATCCACCTTTCGTGATTTCTCACTCCCACTAAATTTGCCATTTTCAATAAATCGAGCATTACTAGACTCAACTATTCTTGTACTATGATTTGAACAATAGAATCTGTAACCTTTAGATTTTTTAGGATAACAACCACTAATGGTTCTTGTATCAAGTTTCCTTTCATGTAGATTGTATACTCTTTACTTCTGTTGGACAACCCTAAATGTGAATATGTCTCAAACTGAGTTTTCTTCCTGTCCACAATTTATAAGGAGTCTTAGAAACTACCTTACTAGGAACCCTATATGCAACACTCTTTAATACATGCATCCACAAAGATAAAGGTACAATACTATTGCTTATCATAGACCTAACCATATCCATTAAGGTACGATTCTGCCTTTCAGTAACACCATTTTGTTGAGGTGTGTCAGACATAATATACTATGCACATATGCCTTTACTTTCAAGAAACTTTGCAAATGGAGTAGGACATTGTCCTCTTTCATTAAATTTTCCATAAAATTCACCACCTCTATCATATCTTACAACTTTCACTTTTCTATCTAACTACCTTTCTACCTCATAAATGAACACCTTTAGGATGTCCACTGATTGAGACTTTTAATGCAAAAGATATAAATAACAATAACATGAAAAATCATCAATAAAGATGATAAAATACTTTTCACCGCCCCAAGATGGAATATCAAATGGTCCACAAATATCAGTGTGTATTAATTCTAAAAGCCCATTACTTCTTGTAGAAAAATTCTTTGATATTTGTTTGGTTTGCTTTCCTTTAATGCAATTCAAACATATATCTCAATCATCAAAATCTAATTTAAGTAAAATTTCATTTTTCATTAACCTCATTATCCTTTCTTTAGATATATGAACTAATCTTTGATGTCACAAGTAGAATTGTCATTGCACACATTACGCTTACTACCAACAACACATTCAACATCAAACAAGTATTTCATAAACTTTATATCAAGATTGAAACAATATAAACTATTTGTTAAAGTACCAAATCCATAATAATACATATTTTTAAATAAAGAATAAACATTGTTTCCAATATTAAAGTTAAATCCTAATTCATCCAACTTTACAACAGAAACTAAATTTCTAGCACATCAGGTACATAAAGACATCTTTCCAAATCTACATGGCATCTAGTGTATAAGATCAATCTAGATGCCCCAATGCCCTCTATCCTTGTCTTCATTATGTTACCCATGTAAAGAAACTTTTTAGTTCCTTTTATGGTTTGGATTGAAAGAAATCCCTGTAAAATATGTGACACATAAGTAGTAACTCTAGAATCAAGCCACTAAGTATTATTAGATACTTTAACAATATTTGATTTGAAATTTACATATATATAAAATATACCTTTCTTTTCAAACCATTTCTTTCTTTCAAGGTAGTCCTTCTTGAAGTGACCATCCTAATTATAGAAATAGCACTTCTTATACTTACGAATTCCACCATCTTTAACCTTCAATTGGTCTTATCCTTAATCTTTTACTTGCCTTGTTCTTACTGCTAATGGCTCCCTCATGAGTCATGAGATGAACAGAGTTGTCCTTTATTTTCTTTAATCTTCTTTCCTCCTTAACCAATATGGCCTTAATTTCTTGAAAGTTTCATTTTCCTTAAGGGTGTTATACTTCACTTGGAATTGGCCAAATTTAAGAGAAAAGGAATTCTAAATGAATTGTACAAAGAAGGACTCAGTCACTTCCATTCCCATTGACTTCAACTTTGCTGCCAGATTGGACATTTTAGTCACATTATCATTGATTGAGACTAATCAAAATTTTTATTTTTTAGTTTAATGGTCAAGTTTCTCATACTCGACTTGTCAATAATGTCAAATTGCGATAACTCCTTGACTAATTTCATGAATTCCTTAACATCATCAATTTTAGGCATAGATGGCTTAACATTTCAGGCATAGATAATTTCACCAAGTTCAATGCCAATCTATTATATGTTTCCTACACATCATAAAGAAACCTTTCAGCTTCTATACGGGTCTTAGTAAGGATTAAGGGCCTTTCATCCATTACAAATGCAAGATCTAAGTCCATCACACCAAATTGAAACTAGATCATTTCATGCCAATCAATATAATTCAGACCATTGAACTTGATCAAATAGTTCCCCAAAGCAATCATATTAGACATATCTACATAAATTTAAACATACTCAAACATTAAAGTTAACTTTAATCATGTATCTAAAATCACTTTTGGTAAAAATAAATACATTCTATATTCATAATGATGCCAACTAAATATGCTTTAATGGGCAAATAACTCATTTTTTTTTTTTACATGCATGACATCTTTGGATAGACACACATTCAACAAGTATGAAAAATAATATTTTATATTATTAATTATAAGTAATAGATCATTTTTGGATAATCCATGTAAGCCTTAAAATTAATAATTTAATAAAAAAAGTAGTTTATAGCAATATTCTTCTAATTCATTGTATAATTTAAAATTATAACTTTCCAAATTTAATTACTTTTTTTATTAAAATAATTTTTATGCCTTTGAATAATCATTATTCTAAAGTCATCAAAATGTAGAAGCATGATAGATATAGATCCTAAAATCTAACAAGATCTAATAAGGATCTAATCAGACACTCTACTAATTGAACGTCTGATTAGATCCTTATTAGATCATAAATGTCCCTTTGTCCTAGGGTCAAAAGGAAGCTTTGATACCAATGGTTAGAAAATTAGAGCATGATCCATAAATGTCCATTTATTGAACAAATATATTTTCTCTTCTCTTACTTCTCTTTAATGGTTTTCTTAATGATATGGAAAATGCCTCTGTCACATTTCTTCTTATGTAAAAGTTCTATTTTTACATTCCTTCTTTCATTTAACGTCACCTTTTGCAGAGAATATTTCTAAAAATAATCACTCAACTTCTGACGACTTCTAATTGAAGGTTATACTCTTTTAATTTAAAATAATTCAAATTAAATTATTTATTAAAAAACCATTTTATCCATAGAAATGAGAAAGAGAAAATCAATTTTAATATCTCTAAAATAATTCCTATAACTTTAATATAATTATAATCTAATAATCATCACATTAAATATCTTTACTTTATAAATTACATGATCCATCATTAACGTTAAAATAATTTAATATTGAAAATCCCATAATAAATAATAAGAGGAACTTGAAGCACACACCTAAATAGCATGGAAGAGACCTTGACCACCATGCAAATTATGCAAATGGTTCAAGAGATACAGTGTCAAAATGAAGAATCTCGCCCAAGTGCAACGTCTCTAAGAAGAAAATGAGAAAGTTTGACAAGCACACTAATGGTTGGAAAGAAACAACAAAGAAGCCTTCAAATTAAAGGAAGATTCCTTAAGGGTCCACAAACTACTTTGTTAAAAGAATGATAATTTGCTACAAGCCTTGAAGGCCCGAAGAACTGATCTTTATTAGCTACTTAATTCCTAAGATCCACCTCTTTACAGGAACTCGTGATTCATTGATGCATTGGAAGACTTTCCATTCTACGATGCTAATTTGTGGAGGATTAGATGTTGTCTGATGTAGAATGTTCGCCAACATCCTTACTAAAGTGGTTCATCAACCTACAAGATGGAGTAATCAAGTTGTTCAAAGATTTTACAAAATTGTTTGAATAAAAATTCACCTAGAGCAACTCTAAGCCACCCAAGCTCAATGAGTTATCTAATATTAAGCAACAAAGCAATGATAATATGAAGGATTACCTCACTTGAATTATAACCTCACGGTATGAATCCCCTAACCGAATGAACAAATTTTCGTCGATGGGTTTATCAAAGGATTCTTATTTAGACTTTTGGACAACCGTTCACCTAGAGACTGGTAGTTGACATACGAGAAGTGTGATCCCGAGACATATCCCACATCGAAGAAGAGGAAGTCATAATGTGAAAAAAAAGGCAAAGGAGAAAAAATATCAATCCATTATTGAAAAGCCTACACGACACTAAGGATCCTAATGAAAGATGCGAGACTACTAAACTTGAAACGGATCTCAACTCGGCAGTACCAACCCTACTCCACCACTCGAGACCAACTAGAATTCAAGACAACCCCCTTAAATGCAACCAAGTAGGAAATGTTGAAAGATGTCTATGTAACAAGGCTTTTGTATGCATTATGTAAGGCATATAACAACTTGGACTAGATTAGGAAACTTGGTGTGCATACCACAAGATCTATGGGCATGACACAAAATAATACTTTATTTTAATCAGACAAATTGAAAGATTGATTCAAGAGGGTCACCTATTGAGATACAAAAGGCGGACCAACCAAATGACATTTCGACCCTAAAAAGAAAGGACTTCCCCCCGTACCACCAACCTCGAGTATGAAAAACTTGTCTTTGAGGCTTCTCTGGAGGAGAACTCTTCAAATTTTCCAAGAAACACTATTCTCAATGAAATCGTGTAGATAACAACTAGCTCCTACCTCGAACAAAAGAAACCACCCATTTTGTTTTCTCATGTTGATCTTGCAAACATGCTCCCCCACAAAGATGACCCGATTGTAATTTCAATAGCCATGGCAAGCTAAAACATACACCGCATGTTGGTCAATCAAGGAGTTCGCTAAATATCCTACATTGGGATGCTTTCATCAGCCTAAACATTCCTAAGGATATATTGAAGCCTTTTAATGGGAGTGCTAGTTGGTTTCTCTAATGACCTTGTAGAAGTCTACGGCTATTCTCTAATGACCTTGTAGAAGTCTAAGGCTATGCAAATCTTAGAACAACCTTTGGGATAGAAGAAATAGCCAAAACTTTCTTTATCATATACTTCATCATTAATGCACCCTCATCTTACAACGTCCTACTTGGTTGACTCACTCTCAACAAACTTGGAGCCATAATCTCCATCTCTCACCTCAAAGTCAAATTCCTAACTTTACATGGTATAGTCGCAACTTTATGGGTAGACCAAAAGATGGTCAGGAAATGTCATGAAAGTAGCCTCGACACCAACATCATGTTGTTACAACAAGTCAAATTCAAACAGAAGAAATTAATGTATTGGACCCAAACTAATGTTACATAAAACATTCTTTAAATAATAAAAAGCACAACTAAATGTAGTTTTGAATTGATATTCAACTAACCAGAAAAAACCATCAAAAAATAATAATAATATTTACCCACTAATATTTTTAAGTATTAACATTTGATCTATAAAAGATAAAAAAAAATATATTTTCTAGTTACTTGATTGAATTTTTTATAATCAATATATACTTTCTAACTATTTTGTATTCTTTGTGAAATTAATTAATTTTTTTCATTTTTAATAATAATTAAGATATTTTAAGACTAATCCAATTATTATTAGAAATAAGATAAATAATACTATTATAATTATTTAATTACTTTTTTTTTTCATTATTTTTAAAATTTGAGGATTTACTCTCCTTTATCTAATAGATTTAATATTATCTTCTAACAAAATTTTATGCATAGATAAAGAAAGACTAATTCTAGAAATATCATCAAAACTTCAACCCATAACCTTATTATTTTTAGTAACATTAATCAATTTATTTTGTTGGTCACAACTCAACAATTTAGAAATTATAACATGAAAAAAATTATTTGAATATAAAAAGTACTTATTTTAAATTAGAAGGTAAATATTTCAACTCTAAAAAAAACTTTAAATTAAGTTTCTTATTTACATCTACAAAACAAACGGAAGAAAAAAAAATATTTATATCCAAATTTTCTTTATTTTTTCATTTTCTAAATTTTTTGGGTGAAATTTATTTAGTAGATTTAGCTCGTGCTTAGTACTTGAAGCACTGTTCAATTTTTCAGAATTGTTATTCCTTTCATGTTCATTTTCGTTGAGTGGATTCAGGTTTTACTTAATACTTTTATATATTTTCAACATTGGAGCCTTTTCATTGAGTGAATAGGTGTCTCAGTCAAAATTGAACAAAAGTTTCTTAGACCCTCTCTCAGGTTGAATTTCGCTAAGTGGATTCAACTTCCAATCAATGCTCTTTAGGCACTAAAAAGTTAAATTGCTCTCAAGAGTAAAGATTGAACTTAGTTTTCGCTTAGTGCCTTGTAAGCACTGAATGTTCCCTTAAACCCAAAAAGCTACTTCATTATGGGAATAGGTGCCTCACTCTACACTTCTTATAATGATGAGGATCAACTAGGGGCAAGTTCAAAGGACTAAGGGGTCATCACTCAGAGAATCACTACGAGTATGACATGAGCTCAATCTCTTAATCTTACAAATTTACAACTATTTGTATAGAATTTTCTTCTTTTTAATTAAGATTCTTTTTTGTATTTGAGCCTTATTTTCAGCTCACTTTAAGATCTATTTCACTTGAATATGGCACATTGATGAACACTAGTCACAAGGTGTTAACAATACTCTCTAAGTTCTTCCTAACGTAGTATAGAGGATTCCTCGAATATCAATTCAAGGAGTACAAGATGAAAATGCTTTGTTCAATTGTTAAAAGAATTCAACAAATTAACTCGGGGATTTTAGTTGTAAAGAATGAAATGTAATGTAATCTAAAAGTGAAATAAACAAAGGGAATACAAAATTGAAATTGTAAACTATACTAAATATATACTAAAGGGAATACAAAATTGAAATTGTAAACTATACTAAATATATACTAAATAGAAGTAACCAAAATTCTAATACAAACTAAGTTTCAAATATTAGATTTGAAAATCTTATAAACTGTACTAAGTAAAAATAATAAAACTAAAATTCAAAAGAATGCAATTATACTATTGATGCTAAAGCAAATCTTTGTAAAAATATAGTATTGAATGCAATAATGGAATGCAAGGATTCAACTATGAGTCAAAGAAATGAAACTATACCAGAATGAAAATTGAATTAGAGTGAAACAATGCAACGAGACTTAATGAAAATTTAAAAAACAAGGTAAAAATGACTAAATTTAAATTTGCAAAAAATAAAACTACACTGAATCAAAGGACACCCATTACTAAATCACTAAATAGCAAGAATTATTGAAATCAATTGAAATCAAAACGCTACTTGTACTAAAAGGAAACAAATGTAAATGCAAAAACAACAAAATAAAATGTTCAAATAAAACTAAACTATCAAACAAATAAGAAGCTTGTAGTAAAAGATGCAGAAACAAAATTGTGAATTAAAAAAATTGAATGGAATTAAAACTAAGTGCAGAAACAAAATTGAATCAAAGTAATAAAATAACAACTTGAATTTATAAATAGCAAAGACTATAGAAGAGAAAAATTATGAATTGCATGTAAGAAAAGAAACGAAAATACAATAGTAAGAAAATTAAATGTAAAAACAACAATTCAAGATTTAATTCAAAGTTTCTAATAATCTTGCTTCAAGAATCCGATTAATCCACTATGAAGTTATGTTAAGAAAGATATTCTAATATATTACCATTATTATTTCCAATCAAGAATAGCAAGGAAAAATTAGCAAGAAGAAAAGAAGTTTGAAACAATGAATTCATCTTTAACCTTGAATGATTAATCATACATTTGCAAAGAAAAGTCAAGAATAAAAAAGAAATGAGAAAAACTAAAGAAGAACATCAATGGATAGAAAACATAGTTTCTATTAACCAAAATAAATGATGAAAAATAGAATATTAAATTCACAACTGAAAGTAATCATTGTCTAAATGGAAATTCAATGCTAGTAAATATGTACTTTACTTCTCAATCTCTGCCTAATACACTAACCTCCTACATATTTGTAAGGTCCTAAAATTACATAAATGAATGGTCCTAAAATAATAATTAACTGGACCACAAAACTAGCAAAGCTAAAATTATTCTGCAACGCATGAAGGTGAACTTCAAACGTTCATAAAATTTTGGTTCGAGTTCCAAAATTGATGATTCCATTTCTAGAATAAAGTCTTAAGATTTTAGAATCCAATGAAAATATAATAAACTTAATCAGACATCTACAAAAAATACCATAAATAAAATAATGAGCAAAGATCCATGCATAGTAGACATAAAAACATGGTTAAAATACAAAATTATGATTTATTCAAATTTTAACTTATTTATTAAGGAAAATACAAATACATAGTAAATATAATAAGTAAGTAAAATAAAAGTAATTAGAAATTATAATTAACATGTAATCATAGTGATACAATTAGCTTCATCACATGCCTAGAAGAGAGGCATGGAAAGCATGTGTTCACACCTTTCCCATGTACTCCTTTTCTCATGCTACATATCAAGCTGAGATTTTAGGGAAGTTAGATCTATAAATTTGAATTTTTTTCCTCCTTTTCCCAATCTCATAAACCTATAAATAGGAGGTCCCTTTCCATTGTATTCACTTAATTCATTTGGATATAAACACTTGGTTTTTCTAGAGTGATATAACTCTTTTCTTAGTCTTATCTCGAGGATTGTTCAAGTGATGATTTTTCTCTACTAATTTTGGAGTCTTTAATCTCTAAGTGGCATGCAACCTCTCCCCATTCCATAAACTTATCTTATCTTGCTTTATTCTTTAATTTCCTTTTTCTAAGTTCAACTTCATTCATTGCATGTTTTCCATTGAATCTTTAAAGTGAACTTTCACACTTAGTTAACTTATTAACTTTGTGCCTAGTGAGAATCTATGTTCAACCATTGCATTTCCATAACTTCATATTGTTTCTAACCCTATGCACCTTCATCATATGATATTTAGAGCTTAGGTTATGTTAATAAGGTTTTTAGATCTTTGTGTTCTCATTTTTTGAAAAATTTTCACTAACCGAAAATTCTATCTCTATTTCTATTATTGAGACTACATTAATCTAGTGGTGAAATTTAGATCGAAAAAATTCAAATTATGATCAAGAGATGTGGTATCCTAAGTGAGTCCTGTTGACCTAGTGATCTGTCACTAAAGTTGATAGTATCGAAGAATCTATGACAATATTTAAGGCTACTTGCATATTCCATCACTAATGCAATTGTAGTTTTGAAACAGTTTCACATAGTTACTTTTCTAGTTATGCATGATTTGATGAATTATAATGCATTATTTGTGTTCCTAGAGTCTTTTATTGAAGTCCTAACTTGAGTCATATGTTGATTAACTTCCATTAAGTTCTATATCCTTATTCAATTACTTATAACTATTTGATAAAATGTCTCTAAGAATTTGTAATAGTTGAATTGATTTTCTAATCCAAATATAAGAGCTAAATGTTCATATTCTAGTTAAAATGACCTATTATTAAGTGTTAGAACCTATTAATCGACACTTTGCTAAATGAATGATATTAAACTTAAGAGTAAAAGTAAACATGAAAAGATAAGGTTGAATTTCAAGTGCTTGTTTCTTGAACAAGGTTCTTACATTTAGTAATTTTTGTTTGATAAACTTGAGTTTGACAAATTAGTTCTACATTTATAGATTTCAATCTTCTTCTAGTACAATTTCTTAGATACCCTTTATTAAACATGTATAATTGATTTCTATAGGACAATTTTAAAAGTGCTTTTTATTACTTGTTTTTTCCTAGTTTTGTCTCAACTCTATTATGTTTTGCTTTAGTTATTTCTTCATTTGCTGCTTTTTTTGTTTGTCTTTTAAATTCTCCTTAAGTTTTGTCTAGTTGTTTTGTCTCTTTAGCCTTCTTAAGGGTGGTCTAAATCCCTCCTTCGCTTGAGTTTTACCTATAAAAAATAAATTTGGAAAGAAATTATCACTTTTATAAAAACTTGAGAAAGTGTTTACTACTTTATTTACAAAATGCCAAGATGTTAAATACTTGGAAGGATTTGTTTGTTCTAACTTATTGTGTATATTTGCTTTGTGTTGTTTGTGTGTTTGTTAGTATCTAAACTAGGATATTAGTTTTTTCCAAGAATCCTATTATACTTATTTTATTAATTCTATTAATCAGATGCACATATTTATATATATACACTCACTTTATGAGTAAGTATCTTATATTAATCCTAACTTAGAATATTGAGTAGGTCACACAAACAAAAATCATTCCATAGTTTTTCTTTCATTAGAACATAAAAGTGTGACGCTCATAATTTAGAAAACATTTTTATTTGAATATGTGGAATTTTCGCAATTTTTTTTTTTCGAAATTGAAATCATAACGTTGTAACCATTTTATACTTGCACAATTATAAAAGAAGAGAAATAAAGAGAATGATAATTTATAAGGATATATGCATTTATATATATATATATATATATCATATAGGTATATGTTCCAGGAACCATAAGATAACATTTACAACTAAAAAAAAAATGATGGGTAAAACATTTAAACCAAAAAGTGTCACATATCAAGCCCATCAAGTAGGTTCCTATTAGCTGCCAAGCATCTATCACAAACTATGAGGAGAAGTCTTCGTTCTCAGCTTCGTATAAAGCTTCGAAAGCCTCCATCTCGTCAGATGAAAGATCAGATAGCGAGAGGTCTCCTTCGTCGGCTGTGACCTCCACTAATGTGTCCCTCCCTCCGGTCACCCTCGTCGGCAGTCCAGTGGCATCATGATCAAGAAACTGAAACTGGTACCGCAGGGGTCTAGGGGGTCGCTCGGTTTCTCTATATATATCATAATTATATAGGTGGGTAATCCTCCTATTACCTTCTATGCAAAAGGGCACACTATACGATACACGGGCATCCACAGTGATGACTGAATCGGGTCCATCCATCCCAGGTGTTAATACATATTTATAAAGTCTTACCTACTGATACTCTCTGAAAAGTTCATTATGTCTAAAATTATACTGTACATCTGCTAACCTAATTCTGCGGGGTTGTGGTTGGGTGGTCATTGTTCTGTCCTGAAATATTGGATATAAGGGTGAGCCTATTCCTATGCATAATCTTAATGTATACGATGAAACAAGAGAATAATGGAATATAAACAGGCAGAGTAATTTTAATCAATTTCATTAACATAAAATCTCAGTCAATCAATCACTCAATCAATCAATCAACAGTCACTGAACATGCAAATAAAGGCTAACATCAACATAATATAATCCTAGGTAATTAGACTATTTGTCTTTCACTTCCATCATGATTCTCAATTTCCATTCTTCAAGTCTTGATACATCTTCGTTGCTCCAGGGTGGAAACTTAACTTGGTCTTGTGTGCTTCTTTTAGTATCATCTGCCTCATGCATTCGTCTTCCGGAATGCACACTCTATCCTTGAACTTGATCACGTCATTAGCATCGCGATGAAATTCTACATCTTTACCCTCATCTCTTTGTCGTATCATATCTTGCAGATACTGATCACTTTGCTGCGCATCTCTAACTTGTACGACGAAGTCATTGGAGATCTTCAAAGTCCCTAGATATAAACTCTTAGGACGCACCTCCACAACCAGATTCAGGTTCCTGATTTCTTCTATCAATTGCAGCTCCTTCACCATCATAACTGAAATATGAAGCGATTTCCTACTCAGTGCATCAGCAACCACGTTCGCTTTTCCGGGATGGTAAGATAGCTCGAAGTCGTAGTCCTTCAAAAATTTCATCCACCTCCTTTGCCGCATATTCAGCTCTTTCTGATTGAACAAGTATTTCAAACTTTTGTGGTCGCTATAAACTTCAAATCTCGCCCCATAAAGGTAGTGCCTCCAAATCTTTAGAGCAAAGACGACTGCAGCTAACTCCAAGTCGTGTGTTGGGTAGTTCACCTCGTGTGGTCTCAATTGTCTCGAAGCATATGCAACTACTCTTCGGTCTTGCATAAGGACACACCCTAAACCTTGTTTTGATGCATCACAGTAAACATCAAACTTCTTCTCAGGATCTGGCAAAATTAAAACAGGAGCGGTTGTCAATCTTCTCTTCAACTCTTGGAAACTAGCTTCACTTCTTTCATCCCAGCTAAAAGCTTGTCCCTTCCTGGTTAACTTAGTTAGCGGCAATGCTAACTTAGAAAATCCTTCAATAAACTTTCTGTAGTA
The DNA here is from genome assembly GCA_016859785.1 of Macrotyloma uniflorum. NCBI lineage: Eukaryota > Viridiplantae > Streptophyta > Magnoliopsida > Fabales > Fabaceae > Macrotyloma > Macrotyloma uniflorum. Next base: position 23,487 of record BDMB01000135.1, read on the forward strand.
TTCGGCTAATCCCAAGAAACTTTGAACTTCTGTGGGAGTTGTAGGCCTCTCCCAGTGAGTCAATGCTTCCACTTTAGTGGGGTCTACCATAATCCCTTCACCTGACACCACGTGCCCCAAAAATTGTACTTGACTCAACCAGAATTCACACTTCGAAAACTTGGCATATAATTGCTTTTCCTTTAAAGTCTGCAACACGATCCTCAGATGCTCAGCATGTTCCTCTGGGCTTCTCGAATAAATCAAAATATCATCAATAAACACCACCACGAACTTGTCCAAATATTGGTAGAAGATGCGATTAATGTAGTCCATAAATACTGCTGGAGCATTAGTCACACCAAAAGGCATAACTAAATACTCATAGTGACCATAACGGGTCCTAAACGCCGTCTTCAGAATATCTTCCTTCTTTACCCTAATCTGATGGTAACCAGATCGCAAGTCAATCTTTGAAAAGATTGTTGCTCCTCTCAACTGATCCATAAGATCATCTATCCTCGGCAATGAATACTTATTCTTGATGGTAACTTTATTCAGCTGCCGGTAGTCGATACACATCCTCATACTCCCATCTTTCTTCTTAACCAATAGCATTGGTGCTCCCCAAGGTGAAGCACTTGGTCTCACAAACTGTTTCTATAACAATTCCTCCACTTGTCTTCGTACTTCTGCCAATTCCATAGGCGACATGCGGTACGGTGCAATCGATATGGGGTTGGCTCCAGGTACGAGGTCGATGTTGAATTCAATTTCTCATTCCGGTGGTAACTCTGTTATATCTTTGGGGAATACTTCGATGTAATCGTTCACTACTGGTATATCTTCTATGCGTGGAGATTCTTCAACCGCGGAAGAGAATAAGACCATAAAAGCCTTAGCACTAATCTTCTTTTCTGCTTCACCCAGATTAATGGGTTTAGAAGATCCTTGGGTTCCTGTGCCTAGATATACAGTCTTGTTCTTACAATCAAGAAGAACATGGTTGGATACTAACCAATCCATCCCCAAAATAACGTCGAGATGAGAAAGAGGCAAACAGATTAAATCTATACAAAAGGTTCTCCCATGGACTACTATGGAACAATTCAAACATGCAGAAGAAGTCACAACTGAGTTATGGTGGGAGTAGACACCATAACACTATAGGGCAGAGGTGACATGGGCAAATCAAGGCATTTCACACAATCAAGAGATATGAAGGAATGAGTAGCACCCGAGTCATATAAAACATTGATAACTCTATCTTTAATAATACCCGTACCTCGAATCAAGTCTTCCGATGCAGAAGCTTCGGATCCACTCATAGCAAATATCTTCCCTTGAACTTTGGACTTTGCCCCCTTGTTGTCCCTAGGGGTTGGCTCAGGTCTCCTTGCACTGCTGGCTTGTTGCTGCCCAGTCCAGCAATTACTAGCAATATGTCCAAGCTTTCCACAATAATCACATGTGACGTCTGGGGCAATCTCTCATCATGTGAGCTCCTCCACATTTGAAGCATCGCAACGAGCTCTGGGTAAAATTTGCATTACGATTTGGCACGTTCCTTTAGACTTGATTTGGGTGCTGGTAAGGCTTGTTGTTGTGCCCACGGAAATTCCTGTTAAACTTTGCTAGCCCTCCAGCTCGGACTTCTACTTCCTTGCTCTTTAAACTTGTTTCGTAAACTCAGCATTTACTCACCAAGGTGGGAAGGTCGGTGAGTTGGAACACGCTCACTGCCGTCCTAATATCTGATCTTAGTCCATTCTCAAACTGGGCGCATAGGTCTTCGCCGCTTCCTTCCTGGCGATAGTAGGGCCAAAACTTCATCAGCTTATGGAACTTTGCAGCGTACTCTCCCACTAACATACTCCCTTGCTTGAGTTCGAGGAACTCCCTAGCCTTCTGCTTCCTCAAGTCTTTAGGAAAGTAATTCTCCAAGAATTTAGTCTTCAACTGCTCCTAGGCAACATATCCTCTTTCCCTTTGTAACGTTTGACTGGCAAACTTCCACCAGTCTTCTGCTTCTCCAAACAACATATAAACGGCATAAGTCACCTTGTGGTTCTCGTGACAGCCCATCGCAGTAAAAATCTTCTCCAAATCCGCGATCCATTTATGTGCTCCTTCTGGATTAAATCCATCGTCGAACTTGGGAGGATTATGCTTCGTGAACGAGGTCAAACCTCGGTACTCCAATGGTTCAGCTTCACGGCCTTGAACAAGAGTCTCCAATGCCTGAGTCATACGCGCCAAAAGGTCATTGGTCCCACCGTTGCTCCTAGAAGTCATAATTCCCTGAAACTACTATATTAGTTTCATAAAGAATAATAGCATTCAAAGATATCTATAATCAGCAAACAAATATTGCCAAAAACTACATTACTTATCTCCCTACTCAGAACTTCCAAGTAGGTTATACAAACAAACAGTCTTCCTGCATTCTTATTCTTCACAAGAATATAGGATCACACACAATGCAAACAAACATATCCCATACTCCAGGCTTAATAGGACGAACTGCTCTGATACCACTTAATGTGACGCTCATAATTTAGAAAACATTTTTATTTGAATATGTGGAATTTTCGCAAATTTTTTTTTTTTCGAAATTGAAATCATAACGTTGTAACCATTTTATACTTGCACAATTATAAAAGAAGAGAAATAAAGAGAATGATAATTTACAAGGATATATGCATTTATATATATATCATATAGGTATATGTTCCAGGAACCATAAGATAACATTTACAACTAAAAAAAAAATGATGGGTAAAACATTTAAACTAAAAAGTGTCACATATCTAGCCCATCAAGCAGGTTCCTATTAGCTACCAAGCATCTATCACAGACTATGGGGAGAAGTCTTCGTTCTCAGCTTCGTATAAAGCTTTAAAAGCCTCCATCTCGTCAGATGAAAGATCAGATAGCGAGATGTCTCCTTCGTCGGCTGTGACCTCCACTGATGTGTCCCTCCCTCCGGTCACCCTCGTCAGCAGTCCAGTGGCATCATGATCAAGAAACTGAAACTGGTACCGCAGGGGTCTAGGAGGTCGCTCGGTTCCTCTATATATATCATAATTATATAGGTAAGTAATCCTCCTATTACCTTCTATGCAAAAGGGCACACTATACGATACACGGGCATCCACAATGATGACTGAATCGGGTCCATCCATCCCAGGTGTTAATACATATTTATAAAGTCCTACCTGTTGATACTCTCTGAAAAGTTCATTATGTCTAAAATTATACTGTACATCTGCTAACCTAATTCTGCGGGGTTGTGGTTGGGTGGTCATTGTTCTGTCCTGAAATATTGGATATAAGGGTGAGCCTATTCCTATGCATAATCTTAATGTATACGGTGAAACAAGAGAATAATAGAATATAAACAGGCAGAGTAATTTCAATCAATTTCATTAACATAGAATCTCAGTCAATCAATCACTCAATCAATCAACAGTCACTGAACATGCAAATAAAGGTTAACATCAACATAATATAATCCTAGGTAATTAGGCTATTCGTCTTTCACTTCCATCATGATTCTCAATTTCCATTCTTATCTTGGGCCCCTAAACGCTGCCAACTTCACCACCCAGATGATGTTGGCCTTACGCCGGTGTGGATAGCTGCGGTTAGTACTACGCTACACGGATACAATGTGTGCGCACAAGCCCCTTTGACAAAAAGCATAGTCAGCGATTCAGTCGGGAACGAAGTGCGAGGCTTGTGACAGTCCCCAAGCACATCGTGCACCTAGATGGCTGGGCCACTTCACCACCCTTCAGTTCTCCCAGGTTAATGAACCTTCCTGAACTACACCCCAGTGTATCTCTGTGACTAATCCACACGGAATTCAACTTGAAAGGATCTCACTATCCAAATCTCACAACTTTTCTACTTTGTAGGCGATAAATTTTCCAACTTATCAGATCCAAATATCACTCGATTACAAAAGACAATCATATTGGGGTGCAAATAACAAAATACAGCACAATATCAAACAAAAGTGCAATTAGTAAAAACAGGGGGTGCGAATAGTAAAAATAGAAAAACAGGGGGGTGTAAATAGTAAATTTTTTTTTTTTTACAGATGCGCTAAGCACACGAATGCGTTGGGCGCTCCAAAATTCGCTGAGCGGATTTTGCGGCGCTGAGCGGATTTTTCTGCGCTGAACGGATTTTGCGGCGCTGAGTGGATTTTTCTACGCTAAGTGAATTCCAGTGTCTGTGTTCTTTAGTGCGTTGAGCGGATTCTTGCAGAGACGCGAAAATGGTCTCGGGTTCCAGTGATTTTAACATCCATTTTCCAAATTAAACACATTCAGACAACAATCAAATCATAGAACATCATACATTACAGATTATAACAAGAAATAAACTCCCCTTACCTTGAAATTCTTCAAAAATCCAAAAACAGAGAAACTTTGATTTTTATCTCAAACCTTCAAAAATCAATGAAATCTTACGGTTAATCTAAGATTTTAATCGGTAGAAATCAAATTAGAAGCTTGGATTTGAGTTAGATTACCTCAATTTGAGAAGAAATGCAAATGGAGTGGGATTGGAAGATTGAAGATGGTGAAAATGGAGGAAGAAGAAAATGGTCACTGTGTTTTTCTGGAATTTGAGAGAAAGAAGAAAAGTGCTTTGTGGAGAAGAAAGAGATGTGAAGAGGAAGAAAAATTCGAATGGCGGTTGATATATAATATATCTGAGGCGGTTTGAATTTTATTTTATTTTACTTTTTTTTTAAAATAATTATATTAATATTTATTTTCCTTTAAAAATAATAATAATTATAATAAAAATAATTTCTATTAATTCCAAATATCACACACAAAATAAAATACACATCCAAAAATTAAGGGTGTTACAAAAAGCATACAACACAAGCAAACTAGTTCCATATCACACATTTTTCAAGATAAACTATTTTGATACCACTGATGAACACTAGTCGCAAGGTGTTAACAAAACTCTTTTAGTTCCCCTTAATGTAATATAGAGGTTACCTCAAGTATCAATCCAAGGAGCATAAGATGAAAACTGCTTTGTTCACTAGTTAAAAGATATTTACAAATTAATTTGGGGGGTTTTGGATTTAAGAGATCAAAGATAGAAAATATAAAGCAATAACCAAAATGTAAATGAAATGAAACAAGTGAAACTACATTTTTCAAACATGAAAGCACATCCTTTTTAGCTAAATTATTGAACTCCTTTTCAATAATATGACCAAGTCTTTAGTGTCACAAATATGTTTCCATATCCATAGTATTCACATTCTCATTTGAAACCAAAGCTTTAATCCAATACAACTTAGAAATTGTCTTCCCTTTAGCCACAATAAAGTTGCCTTTGGTGTGTTTCCACTTTTAAGAAACGAAATGAGAATCATAACCACAATCATGAAGCACCTACACAAAAATCTAATTAAAATGAACATTTGAAGCATGTTTAACTCCTCTTTGTAATAATTCCATTCCCGTGTTGGTTTACAAGCACTCATCACCAACATCAATCCCCTTAGGCACGTTATCATTATTCATCTTCAAAAATACAAAAATAACTTGGAATGTAAGATGTGGAGAACTCTTTCTTGGTTGTAACATATACTGTAACACCATTATCAATTACACATATTCTCTCATTGGATATAAGATTAACTAAATCATAGTTATGAAGAATAAAAAATCATCACAAGTAGCAATAGTCACATGATCAATATCATCATCATCATTCTTGTTTTGTTGCTTATTTGTCTTATTACTATTCTTAATTTTTAGGGAAAAAATTTGCTTGGAATTGCTTATGCTTTTATTTTTGTCACCTTTTAATTTTTTTCTTCTGACTTCTTCCCTTATTTTCAATGACAAACATTTGTGATTAAGATGAAATATCATACATTTTCTCTCTCATCTTCTCATGAAGGGCACCATTCTTTTCCATTACTAAAGAAATATCACCATTAGAGATAACACTAATTATGAAAATAATAAATATCTCCCGAGAACTAGGTAAAGTTAAAAATAGGAATGATCCCTACACACCACCATGAAATTTAATACTCGTAGCTAACAACTACTCAAAACGCCCTTGAAAGTTAATTAAATGATCTATAATGGGAGTCCCTTCTTTGTACTTCAATTCTACAAAATTTTTCAATAAGTACAATTTGTTGTTCCTTGATTTAGAAACATATAAGGATTTAAGTTTCTCCCACAAGGTTTTTTTGCATTTGTTTCATGAACAATAAAATTTTATACATTCTCATCCACCAAATACTTAATAAAATCACATACCTATTGGTGCTCAAAATCTCATTCTTCATCAAAATGGAATTCAATTTTTGTGAACCAAAAATAGGAAGATGCATATTCTTTTCAAATAATAAGTCCTTTATTTTCCCTATCCACAAATAAAAATTTGCTCCATTCAAAGAAATCATTTTTACATGTGCTTCCATCATTCAAGCAAGCTACAAAAATACAGTCCTTTTTAACCAAAGAGCTCTATGCCACTTTAACCATCTACAAATAGTAATGACATGAATTATGTCTCTTTAGTAGACAAAACTACAAACCTCTGTAACTTAGACTACAAAGTCACAATTCTGTTACAAAATTAATCAAATAGTTCGAAGTAAACTTTCTTCAATCAATTTCTCTAATATATATGAATCTAAGTACAATACTAAAGTAGGTTTATCATTACTAAAACAAAGTTATATTAATAGTACCAAGAAAATACTTCAAAATCTATTTCACAACATTTCAATACTCTCTACTTAGGTTTGACATAAATATACTAACTATACTAATTGCATGTGTTGTATATGATCTTGTACACACCATTACATACATACATCAAACTACTTATTGTAGATACATAAGGAGTTGTATATTTAATTTGTTAGCTTCATTTTATGAACTTTGTTTGGAACTCAATTTAAAATGAGAAATAAGAGAACTACCACCTTAACCTTTTCCATGTGAAATTTCCACTACCCTTTTTTAATATAATGTTCTTGTGCCAACTAAAGTTTCTTCTCCTTTCTATCATGCATGATTCTTATATCAAGAATTTGTTTAACAATTTCCATGTCTACTTATATGATAAATGACTTACTCAATTACTTCTTTAACTTATTAATTTTGAAAATATTTTTTTCAATAATAAAGATATCATCAACATATAATAATAAGTGATAATAAGTGAGTAGAATAACTTTATCATTCTTACGTACAAAGCTAAACTAACAGTGGATGATTTTAATTAAAAAAATATGTTAATTTTAAAGATTTTTTTTTATATTGTAAAAATGTCATTCATTTACAAAAAATGGTGTTTTTTTTTTTCAACTATTAGATCTTCAAATTGGAAGTATAAAAAGAGAAAAAAAGTTATTTATAATAATGATTCTAATTTTAAGATTTTTTATTTTTTTTTATTTATAAATATTTTTATTTAATTTATTTTGACATTACATTTGTTGAAAACTCTCGTAATTTTTTTATTAATTATAATAGATATGTTCTTTTAGTCTAAACAAATCGTGATTTTTATTCTTTCATTAAAATATTTTCTATATTAAAAAATCATGTCTCATATATTTTTGGTGCTTTATTTTTATTAGTGATATTAGAAATTGAAGAAAATTTATTTCATTCAATATTGTTGCGATATGAGAATTATTTAGTACATTCCATGAGAAATCGCAACTAGGCCAATTCTATACTTCTTCATCTTCAATCTTTGAAGGTAACAGGTCTCAACCATTAAGACACTTCTCTGCCTTTTTCACCTGTTGAGATTCATCCTCAACCTCATTAACTGGAGATACTTGGTTTTCCATTTGAATTTGGCGTTGTTGCTGGTTTTCTCATCTCCATCGCCATTTGTTTCAGTTCTGGAAGTATGATTCCATAGACTGACAAATGAGAATGCCACCACAATGAGTTCATAGATAGTTGAAGACAAGGAGATAGGACCAGAAAACTAAACTCGTTCCCGTTGTTATTTTTTTCATCAACACTTTTGAACTACTTCAAGTTATATGATCATGGGGCAAGCATTATTAACACAGAAAATATGATTCTTACATGAAAATTATAATTAAGTGTAAGAATTATTCTTATCGAAAAATTAATATTGAGATAGAGTATTGAGAGAAATTTCTATGTCACCTCTTTTTTCTTCTTTATGTTGAAAGTTTCACTTCTATAAGTGGAATGAAAATTATCTAGATGATATATTTAGATATCAAAATTAGTATATATTTTAAAAATAATATGTATATTATAATAAATTTTAAAAAAAATCCGTTTTTCGAATATATATTTTAAAAATAATATGTACTATAATTAAATTATAAAAAAAAATCTGTTTTTACTTTATTATTTATTATCTATTTATATTTATATTTATTATTTATTACCTATTTATAATATTATAAAATATATTAAATATTAAAACAAATTTAAGGTAGTATAAGGATGTCGTGTTTATATTTAAATAATTTTTAACTAAAATAATTTTAAAACTATCCGGAAATTACCTTTTTCCCAACCATCATAATTTTCATTTCTCTGTACTTAAAACCGAAAAGGCACGGACAATAATAATGAACAATTGTCCAAACACCAATAAGAAACATTGATAGAGAAAATATGAGAGAGGTGTAAAATATTAAATAAACTTTACATATGTTAACGAGTTTTCAGTGCATACGTCATTATTTCTAAAAGTACATAAATTAAAAAATATATGGAAGAAAAAATATAACCATTATAAAGCAGTTAATGAAAAAATATATAATAAAATAATGGAGATTTAATATACCTTTAATAATGGACTCAAATCTAATACATAAAAAGTTATAATTAAATTAATAAATTAATATACCTTTAATATAATCTTTTTATACTATCAAATAATTAAAAATTATATTAAGTATTCTTCTAAAAATAGTTATTTTAAAAATAAATAATTTTACTCCATATGACGTTTTGAATAATGAACTAATACCATCTTATATTAAAAATTAAGTATTTTTGTTTAATAAAAATTTAGATTTAATTATATTATTACTTTGATTTCTAAATTTAAAAAAAAAATCTCTAAATTAATATATTTTTAGTCTTTTAAATTTATTATTTATAAATTAAAATCATATTTTATTAATTTTGAAAGAATAAAATAATTTTTTTAATTTAACGAAAAAATATTTATCCTAAAATTTAGGGACAAAAATTTTAGGGCAAAAAATATAAGATTTAAATATTATTTTATCCTTAAGAAATTCACTAATTTTATGTATTGTTTATTATACTTTTTTTTCTATTCTATATATTTGATCTTTATTGTTAAGTTATGTCATTTTTAGTACTAATATGATATTTAATTTTCAATTTTATTACTAATACGATATTTAATTTTTAATGTTATCATCTATGTATTTGTTTATTGCTTTTTTTTTCTTTTTTTACATAAATAATTTCTAATAAATTTATTAATTTTATATTTGGTATACCATTAATTTTTCATCTTTTATTAATCTAGATAAAATTCTATTTTATTTTCAATCTATATCGTTAAGTTTCATTATCTTAATATTAATATAAAAATAGGTAAAAATTAGACTACGAAAGAATATTGACAAGTTAATAAAAAAATTATCATAAAAAAACTGAAATACTTGCAAATTCTAACACATGTAAAAATAAAGACCTTTTATTATTACCAACAACAGATATTATTTAGACTTTAAGATGACAAAAAAACATTGAGCAATGAATGTTTTACTGAAAATTTGATAGTGATTATCAGGGATTGAATTTATGTTTTAACTTTATCATTACTTCTTATAGATAAGATCAAACTTGGTAAAATAATATATTAAATTTTTTGTCGGAAGAGATTCATTTTATATAAAAACCTATTATTTTTTATAGATATTTTTTTTCTATTTTTTTAAGTATCACCTATTTTATTATTATGAAATGAAGTTTTTTTTTTCTATTATGATGTGTATTTCATTAAAATAAAAATTATAATTTTGATAATACTTCCTAATTAAAGATAAAAAGCTAAAATCATATACTTAATTGATAATTGATAATATGGACATATTTATTAAAGATAAAAAATAATTTTAACTTTTAGATTAATATTAAAATAATAAAACTAAAAGAACTTAATAATATAGATTAAATATAAAAATATTATTCAAAATAAATATAGAAAGAAAAAAATTTATGAGACTAAATATAAAATTTAATAAATTTATTAAGAATAAAAAAAATATTTGTATAAATATATATATATATATATATATATATAAATAACTAAATGATGACATAAAAAATTAATGATCACATTAATGTTATATAATCGAATATAATGATGGAGAGTAAATATAAAAAATAATATTAACTATTAATAGAATAATTTGTTTATATTAATAATTATACATAAAATTAATAAATGAAGAATAGAAAAATATTTAAGCTAAAACATAATTAAAACTAAAATCTATTATTTTTAAATGGCATATTTGTAAATAGCGCACGGAGAGATTCGGAACACAAGATAATGTGTGATAACGGATTTTTCCGTGGCCCAAATGAATTTCCTAGTGTTATTTGTTCTTTTCCTGCAAAGATCAATGTCTCAGTTTTTCAAGTTTCTCTCCTACCTATAATGGGGTCTCTTTGTTGAATGATCGACCAATAAAATATCTCAGTGTTTGTGGCAAAGTTTCAGCAGAAAGTACAAGCTTTCCAAGTTTGAAGGAGAGGTAAGTGAAGGGTATTATGGCACAGTTCACTACGCAGGGTCGTCTGAAGCTACTCTTCAATGGGGAGGGCGTGTCTTCCATTTTGGAGCACAAGGACCCTTTTCTCTACAAGTGCAGATCAGTTCAGACCCACAAGCGAAGAACAAGGTACACAGGTTCTTCTGCTAGGTTTTACTATGCTTCAACTTCATCTCTGTGTAATAAAAGCAACCGTTGTAATGCGGGGGCACGCTCCACTGCTGGCAATGGGAGTGTTCATGATGAATATAATGATGATGAAGATGAGGATGATGATTATGATGAGGAGGATGATGATGTGTTTGACCGAGATGGCTTGTCTTGCTTCCGGGGTTTGGTGTTGGACATAGCTTACAGGTCACTTTTTTTCTTGCCAAATTTTGCATTTTTTTTACTATTGCTATGCATGAACAAGAATAATATTTTTGCTCTTTACGTTTTACAGGGATTGGGAAAGTTCATTTGGGGTTTTACACTTCTTGGTGGTCTTATGCTTTTATAATTCCTGTTTCTGTACTCCGTTTATTCTTAACCTTTCCAGTTGGTTTGGTAGTAAGGATTTGGTATTTGTTGTATCTCTAGGAAGACTGCAGCACTTGGTGCTTTGGGAGTTTTGTGATAAGTTGTAGATTGTGATTATTGTGCTATTTGGAGTGATGGTAATAAGCAATTTCTTTATTATGGGAAATCTCAAGGGAAAAATTGTGAGAAACTGTGGGTTTGTTTAATTTCCATTTACCAAATAGAAGGCTTTGTGAGTATAGAGGCATGTATAAATGCATACTTCTGCCATCAATGGTAGATGCATTCTTTACCTTTTTAGCTTTACATATTTGCTCACTTTAGTTTGGGCTGGACTTTACTTAACCTCAAGAGTTAACCCATGAGGTGAGGATTCAACGTTGCACTTCTGTTCAATGTCAGGACTATGATAGGTTTTAATACCATCTTGAGTTTGAACTGAACTTATCCCCAAAAGGCTAGCTCAAAAGGTGAGGTTACCTAAGTCTTTGTAAGCTCTACTTTGATCGTATCTATAGTTGGTATGACATCTCAATGTGTATTTTATCTTTGAGAGACTATTTTTATTACATATTTGTTGTTTTCTTTGGGAAATTCAGGATCACTATCGAGGAGCATTTGCATTATTTGTGATGTGGATTCTACACAGACACACACACACGTTTGTATTTCTCATTATTTATTATTTTGTTGTTTTTTCAATCAAGATAAGTACAAGAACCTAGATCGATAATGAGTTGGTCAACTCTGCATGCTTTTGAAACTCTATCTTCCGCCAGTTATCAATTTTTCAGGGATGAAATAGTGTATTCTTTATGACCTCAGTGTTTAGTGTGTGTGAATAGTATGAAATTGTGACGATTTATTTTCTCTTGTATAGTCACCAATATCAAGACACCTGCTCAGTTGTTTGCTTATGGTTCTGACTGCTGTCATCCTGCTCCAGGCCAGTAAATGTCGTAGGCTGGAAACGAGCTATATGTTTGGAGTTTATGGAGAAGGTCAGATATTTTTGCTCAACCTTTTTCATTGTTTATGTTCATTATAGTGTGCAATAGGCTATGTAATGTATCCTATCATTTTGTGATTGACATGAATATGTGTAAAGTTTAACAAAACTTTTATTGATACTTGACTAAATAGTGCCATCACATTTGCATAATGTATTGGTGGGATTTCTTAATACATATATCATTTCCAGGAGTAGAATGTATCTCTGAACTAATCTTCCAATTGTTTGCTTTTGGGTTCAATGTGTAATCTGAACTTGATTTGTTCCCCGGGCATGATGGTCAGTTTGCACATGCCAAGATACAGACACAAATACTGATTCCTGCTACAACTTGAATTTCTCTTTCTTCTTTTATTTTAAACTAACACTGAAATGTGTTTATTATGTTTTGAAATCTCACTTTTCCAGGCGGATGTACTGGAGTATTATGCTAAGACAGTGAACTCCCCTAGTGGATCTTTCTATATACCAGCTGTCTTAAGGGTATGCACAACATTTCTGGTGCTTGGCCACCATTCTAGTAAAACCAGTGGCTCTAGTTTACTATGAGCATGTATACTTTGTATTTTATTGTGAATGAATATTGAGCAAATGGTTATTGCTGAAAATTTATATGTCATTTGTCTGATCCAATAAAGATGGGCTCAACTTAGTTTTGTTTTGGTGATTGGTACAGGTTCCTCATTTACTTCAGGTTGTTAAAAGAAGAATAATCAAGAACAATCTTAGCCGAAAAAATATACTGTTTCGGGACAATTACATCTGTCAGTAAGTGTTCTATGTTGAACTTTAATGTTTAATAAATCTAAATATGTTTAATTTCAGTCATTCACCCCAACAAATCAGAAACTCTATTTCAAGCTGCCCTTAGCCAAGGTTAAGGAGGAGAGTTGTTAGGCCATTGGCAGCCAATGTAAAACTCACCGATATACCAAACATGTCAGTTGGCCAGGTAGAATAATCAATCAAGATTATCACTATGAAGGAAATTTAGGGGCATTTTTACCTGAACTTGAGTGCTTCTGCTGAGTTATTAGAAGTGGTGGAGCCTTTGGGCTTTATGTGGCGAGCTATGGATTCTAGTGAGGAAAACTGCTTCCAAGGAGGTAAGCACGGACACAAAAGGAGGTTCACTTGGGAAAAATTCAATGTTCAATTCAATAAGTTAATGCGAAAATATAAAAGAGAAAGTAATATGATACTGAGTGCGAGTTCAAGTGAGTTTCCTTGTGAATGAGACGTTTAATATAAGTACCTACATATAAGATAAATAATAGAGTGATAATTATCTTGAAGAGTTGTTACAGTTAATGATATAGTTGATATAATTAATAACATATCAGATATGTAGGATATCCAAACTGTTACAATATCTTTGATTTGTTACCAACTAATCTGTTGATAATCTGAGTCATCCAAATTATACACCGAGTATCTCGAACATGGATGCTGGTAGGTACAAGGGGTTTTTATACATTTTTGTAGAATTGATATTACAAAGATCATGCAGCACCAAGACTTTAAAGATTCAACTGCATGTTCGGAGTTTAGGACAGAATGGCAGTTGCTTGGAAGATAAAAGGGAAGAAAACGTAGTTTCTACTAGTTAGTTAAGACAGATAGTAAGAGGGGATTAGTTAAATAGATGAACTGGGGGGAGTAAGGATTGGGTTGGGAGAGGATTCAGGGAAATGAATTGGAACAGAACTTAACAAGGTCTTGATTAATTGTGAAAGGGGGAACTAATGGAGGAGAGATTCTGTTCACTTTCAGTCAAGCAATAAAACCATGGTTTTCTTTATTTTGATTGTGCATTCCTAACATCATGTATAGATCATCAGACTTGCAAATACAGCAGTGTATTATGTTGATGGATGGCATCCATGGTGTTAAGTGTTAAGACTTTATTCAGGGAGAATACTTTAAACCTGGAAATCTGTGTAAGGCCAACTTTGTGATATGTTGAAGTGCATACTCCTGGAAATATTCCAAGTGGCCATGCTTTCAGTTATTCAATTTAAGTTTATGCTCACATTACACTATCGCAGTAATGAAGTCCTAGGAGTTGTTTTTGTTTTTTCCTTTGAAAGGAATGATTCTCGATTTGTGGGAGACATGAGACCTGGAAAAGGACTCCCTCCTTTACTTTCAGGTGTAAAAATAGAGTTATTGAACTGAGCATCAATTTGCCGAACTTTAACCTAAATCCAACTTAATTTTACCTTTGGTTGGGGGTGGTTTCAAATATAAAATCCCTAATCTTGTTCCCCAGTCTCTCTACTTTGGCACAGCAAGATTCATTCACTTTGTAATTTTTGAGAATAAGCTAGTCTGAATTGTTACATATAAATATTTGTTCCTTATGGAAGTCCTTATCTAGCATGAGTGTGTTGCTGGCTTCTATAATGAAGAATTTTCAACGTTTCATGCTTGTGGAGTGACTATGACTCAAATCAAAGACAGAATAAGGCAAACGAAAATAAAGACTTTATTTATACAATGGGATTGAGCAGAAAATAGGAGAACGATCCTCCTCCAAGTAACTTGCTAGTTATTGTAACTATCCTAACACCTAATAAATCATCATACAGAAGCTGCTTCCTGTATTTTAAACTTTCATTATAGCTTTCCTGTGAAATTACCAAGAGCATAAGGATGCACTGGTGATCATGCCTTGAGTAATTAGGTAGTTGGGATACAAGTCCTTGCACTGATATGATATGACCTTCTCAACAGGTATTGCACTTCACGTGAGAATTTGACCATCGATCATGTTGTACCCGCTGCGCTAGGTGGAGAATGGACATGGGAAAATCTAGTAAGAAAATCTTTTATAAAGTACTGTTGGAAACTACATAATAATAATATACATGTCCCACTTTCTAAGTTGACAAGATTCATCATAACTTAAAAGAATAGTTTAGAAATTAGAATTATTACCCTAATTGTTCTTTCTTGTAAATTGCATATTGTATTTATTTTTTCTGTGTAATTATTATGTGTATATATCCCTAGGCTGAATATGTTTTTCACTCAAGCAAATTTCAGACATGTATTCTCTCAAAAAGATTTTATCCTCAAATTTTTATGTTGGTATCAGACTGGCTGACTGCGTTAATCCCAATCCCATTAATGCTGTGCATGCATCCGTTGCTAAGGCTGAATCTCAGTCCCACATTCAGTTTTCCACTGACTTGGCCTTTATTTACTGTCTCTCCTGGGACTTTATGGCTAACCTATGAATTCTCGTCGCCAACAGTTTTGTTGAAGCACTGTTCAAAGTACTGTTTATTCATACTGTTCACCAGATGCCTTCCAGAGACTATTTTTCTCTGTTCTCTAATTTTATTTGCTATTCAATTTGGACATTCGGTTATTGTACTCATCATTGTTCATGTTTGTCATCATTTACCTCTATTCTTCTGCCCCTATTTCGTTACATTTGTTGAATACATTCTAACGTCTTTTGGACAAAGTCCAACTTTTGATCCCTCCAACATTCTGTTCGATAATGAAAAAAGGAATACTTTCAACTTAAAACAGCTCAATCAAGATCATATTTTATTGCTTTAGTGTAGTCCGTACTGGTAATTGTACAAAGTTTCTATCATTCTATCCAGGTGGATCCTTGATGTTGGATTCTGGTGCTTTTGATCACATTGCTAGTATTCCTTCTCTTTCCTCAAATTTTTCATCCACCAAATCTTCTCATTTCATAACCGTTGGGGCTGTCTCAAAGGCTAAAGCCATTTTGAATCGGTCAAGCTGTACCTCTTCCTTCATCAACTTTAAACTCAGTTTTTTTTATACATAGGTTCCCTTTTAACTTAATTTCCAAAAGTCAACTTACTAGCACTCTTGTTCCATAACCTTTTTCACTGTCTTTCATATGCAGAATTACTAGGAAGATAATTGGCATAGACTTTGAACCACATGGACTTAACTATCTTCAACTTCCGTCATCTACCATAGGTGCTATTAGCATGCACTAACCTTCAGTGTTGATTAGGTCATCTCAAGTAAACAATGTAAAAAGATAATTCCTCATCTCTCCTTACAAATTTTTGAATGTGAGTCTTGTCAGCTTGGGCAACATGTTCAGGCTACTTTCCTAAGAACGGAAAACAGTCATTTAGATCCTTCCTTTGATATTTTTCTTTCAAATTTTTGGGGGGTCCTAGTTGTGTTATATTTGAGCTTACACGCTTTTTTTTTTTTTTTTTCATTGAGGATTTCTCAAGTTGAACTTAGATATTTTTGTTTTTTTCAAAATTTGTGTCTTCATACTCCATTTTTGCAAACTATCTTCGATTTTTTTCGTAGTGACCATGCCAGATTATTTTTATCCAATCTTCAATTCTTCTGTCTTCCTGACTTGTTGTCCTAATTCACACACCAAAATGGCATTTAGAAAGAAAACAGTCACCTTCATGGCGTTCCATGGGGGGGAGGGGGGTGTTGGTTTGCTATTCTTATAGCAGGTTATTTAATAAAGTACATGTCATCAGCTCTTCATTCTCTGATTTCCTAAATAATCTCCTTATAAAGTTTCATTCGCTGTATTTGGTCGTACTTGTTTTTTGCATGAAATTTCTCTAGGTAAAGGTATATTATCTAAACCACAATAGGTTTTTGTTGCTCTTACTTACCAGCTTCTTCGTTGACATATGTCTAGAACTCATACAGTATTTGCTGATGATAGGTGACTGCTTGTGCCAAATGCAACTGCAAAAAGGGTAAAAAAACTTTGGAGGAAGCAAAAATGAAGTTGATTAAGATACCAAAGGTACCACCTACTTAACTAGCTACACACTTTCTTCCTATGATGGCTATACATAATTCGTGAAAGAACAACATGATGGGTACCAATAAGGGGTTGCCAATGTTAACATTCCAACTTTAAATTGCGTTTTAAGTGAAACATACTAGCTATTTCAACGTATTCATGCGTTTTAATGTTTCCTTTCTCACGATTAAGTAAAATGTTACTCTTGTAATTCAGGCCCCAAAGGACTATGACATTCTTGCCATACCTCTAACTGCCGCGGCCCTAAGAATGCTGACATTAAGAAAGGGAACACCTGAAGAATGGCGTCAGTATCTAAGGTCTCCTTGAGTTAACCTTGGTGATAGTTGTATAGTCCTGTATGTCATGTCATGAACACAGAATTTATCCTTGCTCACTCCCCAAAACAACTAAAGAAATTGAAGAAAGAAAAAAAATCCTGATTGTAGGTTATTTTAAGACACTTCAACTTTATAAAGAAATTCATTGTAAACAATGTGTAAAACCTATGCATATTAATTCCTGTTTGAATGAAGTTATATATTAACATTGCCAGACCTTTTTCACTTTTTCACATGGATTTGGCCTTGGTGGAATGTAAATATGTAACTAATCTATTCTCAGATTTGGCGTCAGTATCTAAGGTCTCCTTGAGTTAACCTTGGTGATAGTTGTATAGTCCTGTATGTCATGTCATGAAAGCAGAATTTATCCTTGCTCACTCCCCAAAACAACTAAAGAAATTGAAGAAAGAAAAAAAATCCTGATTGTAGGTTATTTTAAGACACTTCAACTTTATAAAGAAATTCATTGTAAACAATGTGTAAAACCTATGCATATTAATTCCTGTTTGAATGAAGTTATATATCAATATTGCCAGACCTTTTTCACTTTTTCACATGGATTTGGCCTTGGTGGAATGTAAATATGTAACTAATCTATTCTCAGATTTCACGCCTCATCGATTATGGGTTTAGAATTGGTTGTCATAAGTAATCAGATTATGTAACTAATCAGATTCTCAGATTAACCTTGTGAATTAGAATTGGTTGTCATAAGTAATCAGTAAGCTTGGAGGTCTGTCCTAACCTTGACTAAAAGCAACCATCTCATCGTAATATTTGAATTATTCGATTATCTTGCTTTCAAGATATGGTAATGGGGTCACGTTGTGTTTTCTTTAAGTGCACCCACATTCAATTTCATATTAGATGAGAATGCAGAGTTGGTGCAAGATCCGTACTAGTAAGTAATGCATGTCCCGAGCATAACCCAAACAACATAAACACAAACGGTTGATACTGATTTTGGAAGTGTAATGCTACTTACACGAGTTTAAATTCAAAAGTAGTCATAACTGACAATCTTGGTATTGGTAGACATTATTTTCACAGTAATACTAAAATGGGGTGATACTAATATGATTCATATAGTTTTGTTCGTCATTCATTCAGACAAGTACCTAATCACATTATGCAACGGGCAGTTTTCTTAATCATCTTAAAGCATACAATTTTAAAAACAGAAGCTTTGGAAGAAGACCTGACAAATGAATTGTCAAAACAATACTAGATATGTTTAGCACCTTGGGGATGTAGAGGTCTGATCCATCTTTTGTTCTTATGCTTTAGTACCATGTTAAGTCTTTTCAAAGTTTCAAAATGGTATTTTCAGACATGATAAATGTTTGCCCAGTAGGAGTCTCCTGTTCTGGTACTGCACATGGTTTTCTGTTTGAACAGAGCAACTTGTGTTGATCTGCAAATAGCAACACTATTATGCATTGGTTCAGTGAAATGGACCTAACACATGACAAGTGTTTATGCCATTTACATATTTTTGCAGTAGGTGGTTTTATTATTGGACAAAACTTATATACATTTTTCAAAGTGTTTTCGGTATTGTTAACCATATAATAAAGGCTTACAATAAAGGTCGACATAAATTACAAGATAAAATTGTAATTTTTTATTGAAGAATCATAAAAAAAACAACCATAGAATTATATGTAAGTTTGTCTTTTATTATTAGTCTATTCATGTACTTTAGAGGCCAATGCAACTAAATATTAAAAGCTTGCATAGATACTAGTGCAGCATTTTTTTTTTTTAATTTTTAATTCTAAAACTATTTCAAAAACGAATAAAGCCTTTATACAAGTCTATTTACATAAATTGTTATTTTTAATTATTGATTATGAACTTTGATATTATAACACATGCAATACGATCATTCATATTAATTTCAATTTTACTGGCTGTTTTATATAATTTATATATATATCCCTTAATTTTTTAACTAGTATTTTAGCCTATGTAATGCACTTTATATAAAAATAATCCTATATGACAAAAATTTATGATAAATAAATATTTTGAATATATACATTATATAATAATTAAAATTTGTAATAAATATTATTTTAATATATCTATTAAATAATAGATTTCCGATAAGTAATTTATATTTGATACAACATTATTTTTAACCATTAATAAAAAATTTAAAAAAATATTAATTTTTAATTTAGAAATAAAGATTACAATGATAGATTAGAAAAGATAAATAGTTAAAACAAACAAGTATATTAATAAAGATAAAAGAAGAATAAACTACTTTTTAAATCATATTAAGTTTGACATTAAAATCAAGAGGTATATCAGAAAGGAATAAAACATTTAAACTAAAACAAAATATATAATATATAGTATTAGGATAAGACATGAATATTAAAATAGTTGTATAATTAAAACTTAAATTAAAAATGATTTTTTTGGTTCTTAGACTAAGAAGGTAAAAGAAATGATACATCAATAATATCAGTTAAATCAAAGAGGGCCAAAAAAAAAAGTCTGAATTCCTCATAGATACCTCATCAAATGATACCAGTAAATGATATTTCATTAGATGAAACTCCATTCATAAGATGATATCTCATCAAACTTAACAGATTTTAAGTGAATCCTAACGTTATGTTATATCAATTATTTGGTGATAATGGATCAAGTTACAAATGTTAGCCACTCTGTTATTGATTTGACCATGTCCAGTTTATGCATATTAGAAGGGTGTATAAAATGAAAGGTGTAAAAATGACCTGGATTGCAAATAAATAGCACATCTCAAGGAAAGGAAAAAGGAAAAGGAAAAGGAATGTGGCAGCAGATTGATGGATCATCAAACACAGTCCATGCTAATTCCAACATCCTTTCCACATTATTGTTTAAGAGTTATTCATCAAGTTTTACCTAAGTCTCTGCATAAAATTGTCTTGAGTTATCTAATAATCATCTTCAATTTGGATATATCACTGTCACTTAGAAGAAAAACTGTTCTACTCAGCCTAATCCTGATGAACTTTTGAAGATATATGCATGTGAGCCTGCCAATAAAGAGTGTTACCTAACATTTTTTATTTATTTATTTGTTTGTTCAAACAGTTTCCTTGAATCCCTGTCACCCCTCAACTGATGAAATTATTGCTTGCGGTGCCCCCTCATTTGTACAGTCAAGAGTCATGATTCATGAGACCTCATCCAGTGGCATTTCCAATCAAACTAGGGAATGGTGTTCCCTAGTCATTATTTGGATGTGCCTTTTTTTTCTTCCAACCCAGGGACTCATAGAAATGAAGCTAAAACTCCAGCCATGAGATTAGAGAGAGAATGTACGCAAGTCAAAGCATATCACACACTCACTCACTCACTCTCTGAATACTTTTAAATGCAGTTTGATGGCTGTGTACCATGTGTATGTCTGGTCACTTGCAGTCACCGAAAACAAGGGTCATGCTTCATTTTCAAGCACTTGGTGGGTGGTTGCTTAAGTGGCTACTTGTTCAAACCAAATTGTGTTTGCAGCTGGAGTATTTGTGGGGCCTTCTCCTCTTGTGACCATGACCAAGTTGCATGCATCATCAATCAATGGCTCATAATACAAGAATCGTATTATTATTGTGGTTGATTGGAGATTCAGCTCTTTTATTTAGACAGCATAGCATGGGGAGATTTTGAATGGGAAGAGAACACAGACCCATTGGTCATGTTTCTATACACAACAGTTTCATCAGAGAAAAATTCCAAAAACTATATCTTTTTTATAATTAAAATTAGTTTATATATATAGTTAATCTTTTAAAAGAGTTGAGAAGAATAAGGAGTATTGAAATTATTCATTGAATTTGTTATGTTACTCTCTAGGCTCTGTTTCAAGCTGGTTCTTTCAAGATCATTCATTTTCAATTAATTACTCATCCAACTTGGGGCCCACCATAATTATCATCCACATATTGGTGGTGGAATTTCATTTTGTTTTAATTCTTTAGTTGTCAAGCAATCAATCAGAAACATACTGTAATTGGGGTTTCGCGGCACTGCTTTCAGTCATCAAATTCAAATATGCATTCATTCATGAGTTTCTAAGATCAAATTTGAAACCTTCACCTTATTTATTTTAGTTATTTATAATTTTACACAATACTTGAAAATTACAGCTACATATGTTAAAGTACATTTCTTTCAATAACCTAGAAACATTCTTGGGAAGTCAATTCACACTTTTTTAAAAAATTGGGACTTTTTTTTTTGTACATAGAATGTTGGATCAGAGCGCCAGTGCAATTTTTTCCCCTAAATTATCATAATATGTATTTTAAAAAAAAATGAGTAAGTCATATTTATAGTACAATTTCATGAAAAAAAAATTATTAAATATGATTTATTTTTTTTTTATTTTTTAGAAGAAATCATCTTAAGTAACACAATTTTAATATATTTTAATTTTTTAAAAATTTAAAGAAATTATATTACATAATATGACTTTAGTATTTAAAAAACCATATGGTGGAGTGTAAATTTAGTTTTTTATTTAAGTTAGAAGTTATGTTATGTAATATGATTTTAGGTCATTTTTATTGTATTTTTTAAATATTAAAATTAGATTTGAGAAATTAAATTATAAAATTGAAGAAAACTAAAATTAAATTTGGTTAAGTGAATCATTTGGTATTGAAGTAAATAAATAAGAATTAAGATATTCTATAATTTAACTGAAGTGAAATAATTTTTTGTTTAAGTTTGAAAGGTGAAAAAAAATCATTTAAATAGAAGAGTTTGTCAAAAATTAAACTATTATTTTTTTTATCAAGAGAAGATATTACATAATGACGAAAGTTTGTCTCATTATGTAATCTTTTTATTTGGTGTTTTTAATGTTATTTTTTAATAGGTTTTTGTTGTGTTAGTGTAATAAGTCTACGATTATGTATAGGTTGTTGAAAATTTTTATGTTATGATTATCATTAATATTATTATTTTTATCACTTATATGGTTAGACATTTTCATAGAGAAAGTAAGTTTATAACTTTTTATGGATGTATCTTAATTGTATGTTGATAATGGAGAGATGATAAATAAATTTATGTAAGAGAGAAATATATTATATATATAAAGAATTTATGTTCAGAATTAAAATTATCCAAATAGATTTTAAAGATAGTCTATATATATATATATATTTGTAAAAATGATGATAATTAAAGATTATAATGACTAATAGTTTGATATTGATGTTAGTATATATATTAGACAAAGATTCAACATTTCCATAAATTGAGATTTAAAGTATTGAAAAATTGATTATTATAGGTTTTTTGACATTCCTTGTTCAAAAGAAATAAAATTATGTATATTCTAAAATTTCATTACAAAACTTATTAATCAATTTTAATTACACATTCTATTTAATTGATTTTTTTTTTTTTAATTTTTCACCTTTCCACTTAAAACAAAATCATTTCACTTTACCTAAACTATAAATTATTTTAATTTCTTATTTATTTATAAATTCTAGATCAAAATAATCACTTAACCAAATTTAATTTTAGTTCTCTAGAATTTTATAACTTAATTTCTTAAATTTAATTTTAATATGTAAAAAATACAATAAAAATTAAAGAAAAAAACTAAAATTATTTAAAGTCGTGTTACGTGTAACCTAAAAAAACTAAAATCATATTGAAGTTGTATTAATTAAAACGATTTTTTTTCTTCTAAAATATTAAAGACAAAAGGTAAAAACTTCTTTCCATGAATTTATTCTACCAAATATCATTTACTTATTTTCATAAATTTTTTTCAAAATACACATTCCAGGAATTTATCAAGAAAATTGCATCAATATGGTGCTTTGATCTATAATGTTGGAATAGTTTACACATTAAACATTTCAAACTTAATTTACTAGATATTCTTTTAAATAGAAAAAAGGGAAAATTAAAGAAATTCCATAAAACAAATGGATAAAAGCAATTCACAAATCACAATCCTCTTATGGTCTCGACTTGGAAGAAATTTATCGCAGCAAAACTTGGTGAAGAAAAATACCACTTATTTCGGTGGAATGTGGACAACGTAATCCTAGTCATAAATGAATATAGTTATAGTTTTAGAACATTGAAACATCATTTTTTAGAAGCAACATCTTATGATTATGATAGTTAGATTCGACCTCATATGGATTCATAAAAAAAATCTTAATGTGTTTTATTTTTTATACATGAAGAGATAAACAGAATTATTTTTTTTTCTAATTTTTTAAACGTGCAATACAATAATATAAAGACGTAAAGGATAGTTTTTTTAAACATAATTAGGTTCAATATATCAGGTCAAATTGAAATTCATCCTTAATTAAGCACTTATGAATTGAGCATTTAAATAATTCTAATCGAGTCAGATATGTTTACTGTAAATAATTATACCAGTAACTTTTTTTTTTCAATATTTTTTAAGTTATGTGCGTTCCTAAACACTTAAGTCAAAATAAATAGTTGTTTTGAATTTAAATTTGAATTTGAATTTGAATTCTTAACACCAATAGTTTTGTTGTTTAAAAAGAGATTTAAGATAAATAGTTATATTAAAAAGGTCTTCCATCAATTAATTTACTCACTTCACAAAAATAACATTTTTAGGCTTCTTATGTGCATAATAGATCCAAATATAATGTTGCACTTTCACCATAGTTAAAAAGTTATACTTGTGTAAGATAAAAAAATTTACTACAGTTGATAAATAGTTATAATCTGTGACATGTATGTATGTACAAAGACTTCACAAAAAGAAGAGATGTTCAATTTGTGTCTCTTGAAAACTTGCCTTTGGTTATTGGTTCCTCTTGTAGCTAGAAAAGAAAATGGTGTCTTAGAAAATAAAATCTATGTATGAGAATGAAAAATAGGTTAGCTAAATTGAAATTTGGCCTTTATTTTTATGTTAAGTATACTGTTTGTGTTCATAAACTTTACCTTCCCTCCCTCTCATAGGACCACAAAATTGAAGGCACTAAAACTTGCCAAAAGTTAAAAGATTTTGGAAGAATCTGAATGTTAAAACATTTAAAATGAATCTGAAACTGGCAGAAGCAGTCTGTGCCTGCTCTCTTGGACTCTTCCAATGCATCTTTTGAGATGTTTAGCAAAGCAAAAGTGAAAGCGGGGCATCTAATAGTTACTTCTGTCTGCAAAGCTAACTGCACTCTTAATATTTTACCCTCAAAACAAAGGAAAATTTCCAAAAAGAAATTAGTAACTTTATTTGGCTTAATGAAGAAAAAAAATATTATAGTTTATTCTATTTGCATGCCAAAGGAAGAAAAAGGCATGGGAAGAACAGAAGAGGAAAATAAGAAAGGTAAGTAACGAATATACAAATAACTAAATGTTGTTTTGGGGTAAACAAGGTTAATGTGAGATGAGAGATGGTGATTGGTGTGTGTCTGCATGAGATAGTGATGTGAGCTTTCTCAGTGATAATTTTGATTTGTTTTCTTTTTGCTTTTAACCTTTTATCTGCCGACAAAAAACCAAGGGCCATATTAATAAAGGGTGCCCTGAGACAAAGGTTGAGTTCTAACTTGGAACACCAATTTTGGCTCTCTCTCTCTTTCTCTCTCTCTCTCTCTCTATCTATCTATCTATTTCTATTTCTTCTCTTTCAATCTCCCCTCTCACTGCTTCAAACTTAGACACTGTTAAGTTTAAGCCTTATGAACATGGATATGTGTCAAAATGCATCAGTTTCCGGTGAATGCCACCAAGAGCAGGTCCTTGACCCTTCTTGCTTAAGCAGCCTTGATTACCTCTTCTCTGCTCAGAACACGGTCAGTCTGTCACTTTAATGTTGCCTTCTTCATTTGACCTTATATTTTTCTGCTTTTGGGACTGTTCTAGCTTAATTCCCTTCACCCTCATAGTTCTTTGCAAGTTCTACTATCGTGATTTCTTTCTTGGTTTGAGAAAGTGGTTGTTTTGTTTTGGCTAACTATTTCTTTGCCAAGTTTGTAGCTTTAGTGTTGTACGACTCAAACTATGCTTTGTGGTGTATTTAAATGTTTATATAGTCCTTTCTGATATGTTGTTCTTACTAAATTTTGGATTCTTTCACCAAATATGTGTAGGAAGTGGACGTCGAGTTGGAGTGGCTTTCAGAGTTTGTTGAAGACTGCTTTTCGAGCCCCCCAAGCTTTGTCTTGGTCCCTGCTGGGGTAAAGACTACAAGCACACTCACAAGCAGCAACCCTTCTTCAGGCACATTGAAGAGACCCCAACAAAATGAGTCTCCTTTGCAAAATTTTGCTGTGCCTGGGAAGGCCAGGAGCAAAAGGAAAAGGCTTTCAGCCCCTAGAACCAAGGACCCTTTAAGCATATGGTCACACCATTTGAACCCCCAAAATGAAGCCTTGAGTTCAGACCCTCCTCTTCTGAAACAGGCTTATTGGTTGGCTGACAGCGAACTCATTATGCCTAAGCCAAAGGAGGAGCAAGAAGTGACCAAAGTGGATGGAGAAGTGGAGGAGAAAGGAATTGTGATTAGCAAGGAAAGCTTTGGGGATTCTGAGCTTGAAGGTAGCAATGGTCAACAACCAATGCCAAGGAGGTGCACCCATTGCTTGGCTCAGAGGACCCCACAGTGGAGGGCAGGACCATTAGGTCCAAAGACCCTTTGCAATGCATGTGGAGTGAGGTACAAGTCTGGTAGGTTGCTACCAGAGTATAGGCCTGCCAAGAGTCCTACTTTTGTTAGCTACTTGCATTCCAATTCCCACAAGAAAGTCATGGAGATGAGGATGGCTGTTTACTCTTCCATTTCTAGTGAGCAGTAGTTGTTGTTAGCCATATATTTTTATGTAAATCAAACTTCAAATGTTAGGAACAAACTATTTGGAAACAGAGATACTATTAAGGGGAGTGATTAGTGCTATGATTGATTATAGGCACATTTATGACTCAATATCCACTTTCATTTTGTCCTTCCCTTCCTTGAAGTCATTTGCATCGCACAAGAACTGTTAACAGAACATTTTTTTAGCATATTCTCCACTGTAGATTAAATCTATTAAAAGTTATAAATTGAAAGACCCCATCAACAAAAAGTGACATACAAATAATGAATAGCGTGTTGTAAACATTTTCCTTTTCTTTTTACAAAGGGAATGTTCAAGTCAAGATAAACCTGTTGTTCTTAAGTCTACCAAAAGATATTTTGTCAATTCTAAATGGTATTTTTCTATTTGTATTATCTACCTTAGGATTATGATAGAAGTAGAACCAAAAGGGAAGCAAGAACTAAAAGTAAAGAATAGATATAGATAATGGCAAGGGTATGTGTGTCATTACTGAATCATTGCCAATGTGAAGGCTTTGGCGATGAGTTATGGCAGTTCCTTGACTTTGCCCTTCTTTCCGATTTTGCTTTGGGCAATTTTACCTTTGAATATTTCTCTAAAACAACAAAGACGTGAAATTTGTTCGAATGGGTATCGTATTCTGTCAGTATAAGCATGTGAGGGTGCTCTTAATTTATTTATACTAGGCAGGTGGCATGCACTACCACAGAGAAGATAAGGTCATCCATTACGAAATATGCACATGCACGTGACTTTCAAATTCTCAAGACTCTCATGAAGCTAAACAAAATCGAAGATGATGAGAACTCCTCAAATTTCATTATTTTATTCTTCTGAGTTAGTATCATTTGATTCCATTTCTAAAAATAGGGTATATATGGGAAACAGGTTTTCAAGAAATTCTTGTCGTTCAGTACCCTTCAATCCATTATATTCGATCCGCATTTCGAAAAATCGAATTAAATTATAATGAAATCGAAGTATAATATATAATTAAATTATAAATTTCATTTTCTAAATCAAACCGATTTTAAGGTAAGTTAAATTCTGTAATAAAATTATTAGACTTAAATTTGGTCAATTGTTGAATTTTAGATAAAAATTAGATTAAGTCATGTAAAATCTTAATAATTAGTAAGGTTATTGAATGTAAATTGGATCGTCTATAATTAATAGATTATATAGAAAGTGTTGGAAAAATTCTAAAATAATTAAAAATTAAATTTAGTTGAGTTAAATTTATAATTATTTTCAAAAATTAAATTTAATTAAGTTAAATTTATAATTATTTTCAAAAATTAAATTTAATTAAGTTAAATTTATAATTACTTTCGAAATTATATGATATATGATGATATGTACAAAGCTGAAAAATCATATAGACACATTCTTCAGATTAAGATATTAAAAAAATAAAATTAAGACAGTTGTTTAACAAATATAATGTAGAATAATTATGTGACGTGATTAATTATTCTGCTAGTTAGTTTGATTAAATATTACAAGAATCTTGCTTTTTTTTTTCTTTAGTAGCAGCAAATGTTAGTTAGTAATGTCACATCATAAACTGACTGTAGAGATGTTGAGTGTTTTTTGTTAGGGAAGTGCCATATCGTATGTGCTAATTTAGACTTAATGTCATTTCTTGGCTTAATTGATGAAAACTTGTTATAGCAAATACTTGTCATCATTAATTTAAATTTTGAATAATGTCAAATTCAATGTATCTGACATCACTCAATTTATTAATTTTAATACTTTATTAAATGGTTTACTCTGACTTTAGGTTTTTAATTAATTTAAAATTTTGAAAGTAACTATATTTTACAGGCTAACAATAACTAACAAGTTGCAAGGTTAAATTATTCAAATGAAAGATAAAATTAAAATAAAATTGAAGTCTTGAATGATTCAAAAAGTCCAATGGAAATAATTCAGCTTCTATTAATGAAACAGGACAAGCATATTCAAATAATATTTGGAAAAAGACTTACAACTTCATAAATAAATAAATACTCCTATGTCACATATTATTACCATATTAAAATCCATTTAGAAAAAGAAAATATTCAATAATTTTGTAGGGTTTAAAAGTTAAGAATGCTTCTACAATTAGGTTTACTAGGAAAAAAATGGGTTCAACAAGATTAAGAATGAATGTCAATGAATTTTGGATTTCTTTTCATTTTTATTAATATAAAAGAACATTCAAGATAGTTAAGAGGGTTTGAGAAGATCCTATGCAAGCTTTTTAGTGGAGTATTTGAAAGTATTATAATGCTTAAATCAATGTAGTATCACACCGAATATTTACGTTAATAAAATAAAAATTATATAACTTTTTGTTTCTTATAAATTTGAGATTTTTCTTTTATATGACTCTTAATTAAAAAATGGTTCTTGATAAAATTTTATATTTGTTTTGTTCTTAACCGTGTATTGATATCTGTTAAGTAACGCGTCATTAGATGAGTAAACTAATACATGTAAATTTTGTTTTGTTTTTAATCCCAATAGATTTTTATATTTTGTTTTTTTATCTTTCATTAAAAATTTTCTACGACTTATGAGTTAAATGATCATATTAGTAACTGAATAAAATGATATATATATATATATATAAATATTTTTTAAAAGAAATAATTTATCAATATTATTAAAATAATATTGTTTTCTTTTAATTAGTTTGTATTTATAATGTTTTTAATTTAATGATAAAACTTAATGAGGATCAAAATTGGCAAATTCTTTTGTCCTTACATTATCAAAGAAGAATATGTTGAAAGGAAAGAAAGAATGTAAATTCTAACCGAAGGAAAACGATACCGTTTGTATTACATTGATTAATTTAAAAAAAAAAAAGCATGTGTCAATTCTACTCAATTACTAAGATAATTAACAAAGAACTCATCAGAGGATAGAATATAAAAAAAAATTATGAGGTCCAAGAGAAAAATATATTTACAAGGACTAAAAATTAAAAAACAAAAGTAGAAAAATGTGATGTGTTAGTCCAACTTATTTATTAACATGTCGCTTATTTATATCGTTTTGTATTACATTGATTGATTTTTTTTAAAATATTTAAAAAAAAAAAAATACATGTGTCAATTCTATTTAGTGTAAGAATTGAGCCCATTATTATTTGCATCAATTTTTTTTGGAAAGGATGGAAAATATAAGTAGAGAAACTTTCTATTCTTCTTATTTTTTTTTAACAAAATTCAAAATTCTTTTCTAAATTCTCTCTCAAATTTTCTTTTTTTCTCTAAAATTTTTTATTCTTTCTTTATCTGTTTAAAAATCCAAAAATACTAGAAAGAAGCATGTAAAACATAGATAATTCTATCCAAAAATACTGGAAAGAAGCATGTGAAACATAGATCAATTCTATCTAAATATATTCAATTGTAAGCAAATTTTAAATTTCATAATTTTTAGAGCACTTTGTTTAAATTATTTAAGGATCTAAATTTTTTAGTCAATTTTAATATTTATTGTCTAGATCTATAATAATTTAGATATTTTTATGTTCAAATCCTTTAGAGTAAGATAGACTTTCTTTGATCCATCTCAAATTTGGGGAAAAACTTGAATTAGAACTAATTAGACTTTTCTTTCATTTTATGTGTTTGATAAAAAAAAATTATAAATGGAAGTTTAAATTGTGTGAAATAAGTGATTATATGTTATATATATGATATGAACATTGAATAATATTGCATTGTGTGTGAAAATTCGTTTGAGATGAAATTTGAATAGAGAAAATTGACTTTTGTTGAATTTGGCATAGTGCGCATGGACCGTAGCTTGGATCGTAGCTTGAACGAAAAAAATTAGTTTGAGAGAAAAACAGTTTTGCTTGAGCAAATATTCATAATTGTTCTTGGGTTCGATTTTTCTTAAGCGACAAGTTTTCGTTTGAGCGATGAGCTGTTTCACTCGAGCAAGATTTTTCGGCTTAAGCGAGAAAACCATATTAGATTTGCGATTCTTGGAAGGATTTTCCCATGAGCAAAGCCATCTCGTTTGAGTGAGAATACAGTTTCTAAAAAATTATTGTATGTTCTAAATTAAATTTGAAAGTATATATATATATATATATATTGTGTGTTAATAAACTGTTATATAATTGTGAAATTTTACAAAACATGATATGGAATGGTTTGTATGTTGAACTATTAAGACTATATGTTTGTGGAACATTATGTGAGGTTGATTTTATAATGAACAATAGAAATTATTTATGAGATGTGATTGGTTACAAATGGTAGGGGTGTCAATAAGATTGAAATGGAAGGGTGTCATTGAGATTGAAATGACAAGGTGCCAATGGGATTAAGATTGAACTGTGTCCCGAGCAATGTTCTTGTAGGATTGGATTATGTGGTTTATTATGTGAGATGAATGATTATTTATTGTTTGTGTATGAGGTAGGGTAGTTACCATGGGGTATTATTTGGTATAGACTAGTGTACATATGAAATTCTAGAGATATTAAGAATGAGATATCTAGAATTCAATGGTATTCTAGTCACGTAGGCAAGGGTATCATGTGGTGGGAAGTCAATGGAGCTTTCAACTACACTTATCATTGGGTGGGATGAGTCATCATTTCTTTTATTTATGTGTAGGAACCACCTTAATGTGTGGTTGCTAGAATGAGGATAAATTAGAGAATTTGAAGGTGAAAAAGACTCTTAGGGTTGGTCTATGGCCCGGTAGTTAGAGAGCTAAAGGTCAAGAATTACATATAATATTCTAGAAGAGTCTGTCTAGTATTCTTAGGTGGATATGAATGATTGAGTGTGATGATTATGTTTGAAGGAATACTTTATTATGATTATTTTAGTAACTTGAGCATGATTGAATACGTAATTGTGATGATGAGAATATGATTGTCAATTTTATTATGTTGGATTTTGTTTACATTAGCTTACCCTTTATCTATTGTGTTTATGGATTTGTTGCTTCAAGTTTTGCTCAAAGGAAAATTGATTTTTTGCTAATGAATAAATTCTACAACTTTTGTTTTATAATAGTCTTTGTAAAGACATTTTATTTTCAAGTGATAAACCTATATAAAGTGAATATTCTATGTGTTTGGACATTTCACATGTTATGATGTTTTTAAATTATTAATAAGGTATTGGTAGACTATTATTCTGCTATAAATGCAAAATATGTATATTTTTTGTTCGTTACAGTTCACATTATAATTATCATTACTTCCCACCATGAGAATATGAATCATCATATTTTCTTTTGATTTTGAATCTATTCATATTAGTGACTATTCAATTTCTTTAATTAAAAATACAAAAAATTACAAAGAAAAACCAAAATTATGTTGACACCTCGAAATCATATTAGTGGTGACGATAGAGCATACCTGGTCATAGAGGCTTGAAGCAAATTTACAATTGAAGTCTTTAGGGATTCACCAAAATCTATTACGAAGTATTCCATCCTTCGAACTTGGTGTTGTTCACTCTGATGGATCATAGTCTTGAATAGTTTCTAATGTGAATGAAGCTAGAGCAACAACAATAATCAAAGGAGCCTTAATAGCACCAAACACTTTAGATGCTTGAGAGATTGAAGTGTTAGGAACATAAAGAGTACTCTTTGACTGTATTCAACAACAACAACATCAGAATCTTGTTTAGGATGAGTGTATGCTTGAGGAGGGGCATTTGTAGCAACCTCGACATTAGCCTCAACTTTAGTATCAACAAGAGTCTTGCCTTTAGCCTTAGTGAGAGCATTGTCTTCAACCTCAACAAGTTTCTTTGTTGTGGCTTTAGTGACCTTCTCAACTAGATATATATTTTCAAATACAATGAGACAAACATGTATTTCATCTTGGATGGAATCTAAGAAATGTTTGAAGAGGGATATAGTCTTGTGCAAAGAAATGCATATAGGAATATTATCTACAAGACGACCTAATGAGGAAGGATCTAGTAGGAAAGTGACATGAGAGTCTACAAAGTGGAGTAGGTGACATTCTTTCCAAACAATCGGAGCCAATGGGAACATTGAAGTCTTCTCGAGAAGGGATACCACTAGGCATTGCTATGTCATTGGTAGAGGTACCTATCTTCTAGTAGTAGATATATTGTTGCCAAAAGATCTTGGCATCAAGTAAGAGATCTCATGAAGTTTTCACCATCAATAAGTAAATTTCAATCATATCACAAATTGATCAAAGTTGGGCATGTGGGAGTTGACAACTATCGTTATGCAAAAGACAAGGCAACTTGCTTTTGAAGGCGAAATCTATTATGGGTAGTAGAGGTGCATTGCGATATGAAAACCAGAACCACTAGAAATTCTCCCTCGTGTGAAGAGAAGAAGGATAAGCCAACGTTTAATTCTAGACAATTGACTATACCTAATAGAATAGAAGTCATTTGGTAAGTTCAGACGTAGGTGATTCATTGTAATTAGAAAGAACTTCTAAGTGTAAGGTTACATGTGGACAAGACCACTATGGTAATGGCCTATAATAGGAAGAGGAGAAGTTTCTAACATGTTTGTCTCCATTACCTTATTTAGCTCAACTACCTCCACAACTTCTAAAGCAATTGTTGTCTTCTACTTCATTGAAGGAAGGTTCTTCTTATTGGATGGAGGTATCATCTGTACATTCTCAACATCAAGATATGCATAAAAAACTGGCATGAATGTAGTAAGGAAAGAATCATTGGGGTGCACAACCTATATAACACTAGGGTATGGAACAAAATTTCCCTTCATCATGATAAGACCATGATGGGCTTCTTGTTTCTAGATAGGGTTAGGTAGGGGTGATGGAATTTGGATGGAGGGGAATAGTATGCTCAGGAGGGTTTGTGTTTGTAGTCATTATGGTAAGGTCCATATAAGCATTCTCCATCAATGAAAATGTTGGTATAGGGTGGAAATATAGGTATAGGTATATGGTTAGGTGAGGGTGGAGTTAGTTGAGATGTAGGGTTGCTAGGAAGGTCAAGGAGGGGCCATGTGTAACGTTTGGTTGGTGAAGGTTGGAAGTTGGGAGGATAGAAAGATGTAAATTCAATAGAAAAGGGGGATGAAGTTTGTGGTTCAAGAGGGGTGAGAGGTTGAGCAAGAGTGTTAAAAGGTAAAGTTTGATAAGGGATGGGTTGCTTTGCTTCATTGGGGAGTCCTCATTGACATTGATGGTAGTAGTAGATAAAGATGGTGAGGGAAGTTTCATGGCTATAGACTTTTTGGCAAAAGGACGGTCATTAGACGAGGAAGGGGCAATGCTTGATGATCGAGCAGCATCGGTGGATGAAGATTTGCCTACTTGGACTTTTGGAGTTGGGTCACTCCTAAACTATTTGAAAACAAGTTGTTCATCAAAATCCAAGGATTTCTTAAAAGTTAGTGTTATTCTAAAATGCGTAGCTACAATAGCGGGAGCCTTTGCTAGTACTATCTTTGTCGTTTAGGGATGAGTACTTAGATATTGAGGGAGTTGCATAAGCGATTGAATGTTTGCGGGAAAAATAGTTGTGATTGACACAAGATTAGACAACAGATACCTAACTTCTACCTTACAAGAAGGCAAAGCAAATCTTACATTATCATCATCGTGGTCAAAATTAGAACCCTCCTTGCTACAACGATGTATGATCCTAACTTCTTGTTTAGTACCCAACTTCAAAAGCTTCTTTTGAACACCTTAAACAAATAGAGACTCAGACCATTCAACATTCATGTGGGGAGAAGATAGCTTTTGCTATTGTATCTCTCCATGACCCATTCATTCACTTAGGGGACATTAACTTTTCGATCCAAATCCATCCCTATTTGCTTGATGTTCAAATTGATAAAGTAGGGGCCTAGATAATGTAATTTATAGTAATGATAATACTATCATGAAATATTAGAGATAGAAAGTTATAGAACTTGTTTATAACCCCTTCCTTCCTCATTAAACGATGCAAGAGCATAGTATAATGACCCTTGGAGGCACCATCTTCCATTCCCTTCATGGTGTGGAGGAAGTTGACAAAAATGATATAAGGGAGGTGGAACGGAGTTATAGTCATTAGATTATAGATGACATAATGAGCTATCTCAAAAACATGGTCCCTAGAATTAGATGTGTGCAAGAATGTGTCTTGTTACAAATTTCTTTAAAGATCTTAGCAAATGGTGTTAACAACTTGTATTTGATCTTTTTTCCCTTCAACTCGTCATAGTACTTTGTATCGCAGAGCATGCTCTATAGTGCCTTTAGTAGCATAAATGACGTCCCAACCATTATAAACATTGTTGCTAAAATGATGGTAGCCAATAGCTTCAGCAGTAGTAGTAATATTCACAACCATTTTCAGACTAAGAACCTTAGAGAAGAAGGTGTTTTTTTTCTTGAAGCATGACATTTCTCTAGAACATCCATGCTAGTTATATATAGATAATGTTGTTGATGACAAAATTTGGAGAGATTCCATAATTATAGAAAGCATGAGAAATCTCTACAACTCGAGATTCCAATTCTTCAATGTCAAACATACAACTTGATGGGTAGATTAGGTGTGTGATGCACCATAGTGTGAGTGACAATATGTTCTCAATCTCTTGGAAAGGCATGCCTAAAACCATGATGAGAAAAAGGTGGTTATTTGTAGAGTGTTTGAGAAAGAGGAAGAGAAAGTGAGTAAGAGAGATTTTAGAGGGTAAAGGATTGCTTAAAAACTAAGGTTAGTGCTAAGGTTGCCTTTTATACTAAAAAGAGTAATTGTTGCACATGTATATGGTAGGTTATAGTGCATTAAATGCATGCTTTCAAGGCCAAAAGTATGGGTAACTGAAGGGTCAAAATTTTAGGTGGGAGGAATATTTAAAATTGCCTTTTGGGCTTCGATCAATCTAAGCTCGGCATCTAGTGTCTTCTTACTTAAGACGACAAGTGTAATGCAAGAGTGCATGTAGATGGTCTTGTAGATTATGTATCTTACATGCTTCATACAAAATTATGCATGTTATCATTAGACGATATGTCTTATGACAGTAGAATTTGCCTCATAAATATTAATCATTCTTTTATAAGGTTCATTCTTAGTAGAGATCTTAGATTTATTAGTTTGTCTTCTACTAAGGGTTTTGTAAAAATATCAGGAAGATGATCTTCTATGGTTACATTTTGTAGATCCACAATTCTTTTTTTAATATGGTCCCTTATAAAATATTGTTTAATTTCTATGTGCTTAGCTCTTGAATGCAATATTGGATTGCTAGGTAAAATAATAACAACATTATTATTGTAATAGATAGGAATGTTACTGTTGTAGATGTTGTAGTCATATAGTTTGTTCTTGATCCATAGTAATTGAGAGCAATGACTTGTTACTTAGAAATACTCTGCTTCAACTATAGACAAGTTTATGGTCTCTTGCTTCTTGCTAGTCCATGAGAAAAGATTGTATTCTAGAAAGTGGGATCCTCCACTTGTGCTTTTTCTTTTGACTTTTTCTCTAGCATAATCAACATCGTAATATCTTTCTAACTTGAAATTTTCTTTTCTTTCAAAACACACACTAAGGTTAGACATTCCAATGAGATAAAAAAGATTAATTTAACAATAGTTAAATGAATCTCTCTAGGATCATACTAAAATCTTGCACACAAATAGATGTTGAACATAATATCTAGTCTAGACGTTGTTAGATAAAGAAGTGAACCAACCATTTGATGATAGATATTGTTGTCCACTTTATTTAAGTCATTGTCTAGTCTCAATGACATGGTTGGGTGCATTGGAGTTTTTATATCTTTAGCTTCATCCAATTTGAACTTGTTGAGAATCTCCTTCATGTACTTTATTTGGTGAATGAAGCTACCATTTTGTGACTATTTAATCTAAAACCTTTAGGAAGAATTTTAGTTCTCCTATCATACTCATCTCAAACTCATTAGATGATATTTTAGAAAATTCTTAAAAAAATAATTCATCAATAGCTTAAAAAATAATATCGTCAACATAAATTTGAATAATAAAAAATTAGTCTAAATCTTTATGGAGGAACATAATGTCAACCTTTCCTCTTATAAGCTCATTTATAATTAAAAATGAGCGCAAATACTCAAACAAAAATCTAGGGGTTTGTTTTAAATTATAAAGAGCTTTGTTTAGTTTGAAAATATGTTTAGGATTGGTTGATCACTCAAACCTAAGAGGTGTTCTACATAAACTTTTTTTTCCTTAATGTAACAATTGAGGAATTCCATTTTTAAGTACATTTCGTACAAATTCATTTTATTGAAGGTAGAAAATGAAAGTAAGATGCATATTGCGTCTGTTCTTGAGATAAGTGCATAAATTTCTATAATAGTTTATTCCTTCTTGTTGTGAGTAACATTTGTCCACTAGTCTAATCTTGTTCTTCACCATATTACCTTACTTGTCTAGCTTATTTTTTAGCACCCATTTAGCTCCAACAACATGCTTATCCTTGGGTAACTAAGAAAATTTTCAAATATCTTTTTTATATAACTATTCAAGCTTGTTTTGTATTTCTTGTATCCAATAGTCATCTTCTAAAGCTTCATCAATAATTTTTGGCTCGATTTGAGAGATGTGTGCTATTGGATGATTCCTATAGAAAGACTTGGTGTTAATATCTTCCTCTAGATCACCAATAATTTTCTATGAAGGATGATTCTTGACTATCAGACGATGTGAGCCTTTAGGTTCTCTCTTTTCCTTCTATATTTCGTGCTCAACTTCCATTTTTAGGAATTCTTTAGACGATTCACCTACATCTAAATCTATAAACCATCGTATAACTCTAATAATTCCTTATAAGGCTCATTTTTATTGAGGTTCTAGACTTAAAAACTTTGTATGCCTTAGAGGTTTCAGAACATCCAAGCATGACTCCTTCATCACTTTTAGAGTCTAATTTTCTTAACATTTCTCTAGTACTTAGAATAAAACATTGACACCAAAAAGAATGGAAATAAGAAATATTGGGTTTTTTCTTCTTCTGTTGTTCATATGGAGTCTTTAAAATTATTGGTCTTATATAAATTCATTTTTGTAAATAACGAGTTGCATTTATTGCTTCTTCCTAGAAATGTTTTAAAGTGTTATATTTAGCATTTTCCTTGCCATTTCTTGTAAGAATTCATTTTTTCCTTTTACAACACCATTTTTGTTGAGGGGTTCTTAGAGTGGAATGATTTATTTC
Organism: Macrotyloma uniflorum; assembly: GCA_016859785.1. NCBI lineage: Eukaryota > Viridiplantae > Streptophyta > Magnoliopsida > Fabales > Fabaceae > Macrotyloma > Macrotyloma uniflorum. The sequence continues at coordinate 61,014 of BDMB01000135.1, forward strand.
ATATTTTTCACAAAATTATTGAAACTTTTCATTTTCGAATTCACCTCTACGGTCACTTCTAATAGAGACAATAGATAAACATTTCCATTTGTATATTTCTTATAGAACTTATGAAAGTTATCAAAAACCTCATCTTTATAGGATAAGAACTTTACCTAAGTTCATTTAGAATAGTTGTCTACAATGATTAAACCATAGCATTTTCCATTTGAATACACAATTCTTATAAGGTCAGATAAATATATGTATAATAGGTCATCAGGTCGATCAGTAATGTAAGAGTCAAGTATTAGGTAAACCTTAGGTCCACTTGCTTAGGAAGAAGAGAGATTATAAGTAGTCTAATTTTCTCTAATCTTCTCATTTTCACATTCTTTCCAAAAAATCATATCCCTCCTTCTCTCTAATATTTCTTTAAACTTCTCTCAAATTTCTCTCAATTCTCTTAAAAAAAATTCATTCAATTCTTATCTCTTTGAAGATCCGAGAATATTGGGGGAAAGAGCATGAAAAGTAGATTAATCCTATTCGAATAGAAATTCATTTTGAGTAAGTTTAAGTTCCCTTAATTTTTAGAAAGCTTTTATCAAAATGCTTAAAAATAATGATGGAGATTAAATAATTGTTTTTTTAGATCCTTAGTAATATAAATAGTTTTGTATTTAGAACCATTAGATTAAGATAGAGCATCTTTTATTCATCTCACTTTAGGGAAAACTTGAACTAGATGTAAGGGAAATTAATTAAGTATATTTCTTATGTTTGATAAAATGATTATTATATATAAAAGTATGAATTGAGTGAATCAATGATTAATTGTGAGAATTATATTAGATGGAGACAAAAATTATTTTACTCCAAGATTGCAATCCCATTTTGACATATTTTTATTTTGCATTCAGAAAAGTGATCTTCATAAAAAGTATAGTCATATATGTTTGCTAACTAATAACTTTTATTTCACGTAAAATTAATATGTATAACTCAAGATATATTTTTTTTTTTAATTAAAGGTTAAGCTGTAAGGAAATTAATTCTCTTCGAAATTACGAATCTTTTTTGACATGTTTTTCTTGCGAATTTGAAAAAGTGATACTCATAAAAGTTTTAGCCTTAATTGTTAGCTAACTAGTGGTTTTTGTTTCACGCTAAAATAATGTGTGTAACTTAAGAAATGAATTTTTTAGTGATTAAAGGTTACGTTATCAGGATGAGCGAAATACTCTTGAAATTATTTTTACTTGAGTAAAAATATACTATTTTTGAGAAATTATTTATGTTATAAATTGAATCAAATGAAGTAATTATATAAATATTGATGTAATATGATGAAATAAAGACTTTGAAAAATCCCTGAAAGCCTATTATACTGTGGTTTTTGGTATTAAATGATTAAAATGCCTATTATGAAGAATCCTTGAAATTATATGATTATAAATGAGATTATGAAATATTGTGAAATTTATTGAGTATTAAATTGTGAATTCTATATAATTGTGAAATTGAGTTGTACATTGTTGAGATTTATGTATTATGAATGAAATTAGATTCTAGGATGAGATTGGTTATGACGATGTGAACTATGTTTGTGAATTGTGATTGAGGTCACAAGAGTTATGGACTCATGGTAATGGTGCCAAGTAATTATGATGGCAATGGTGTCAAGGAATTGTGATGATGACAATGGTGTCAAGGAATTGTGATGATGACAGTGATGTCAAGGAAATTGTGATGGTAAAGAGCCAATGAAAATGGAAATGACGTTGATTAATGTTAATGAGATTGGTTTGGTATGTTGTATAATTTTTTAAATGATTGTGTGTGTTTTGGTGTGTATAACCCAGATAGTTATCACGAGAAACTATTTGATATAACTTTAGTGTACATATGAAATCTAGAGATATTAGATGGGGTACCCAAACTTCAATGGTATTCTAGTCATGTAGACAGGAGTATCATGTGATGAGAAGTCAATGGAGATCCCTACTACACTTATCAACGGGTGGATTAAGCCATCAATTTTTGGTAGGTGTATGTGTAGGATCACCATGACATGTTAGTATTAGAAAAAGGGAATAGGTAGGAAAATCCAAAAGTGAAAAAGACTTTTAGGATTCGTCTATGTCTCGGTAACCAAGGAAACATGTTTAGATACTAGCCTTAGCGGTCAAGAATTCCATATAATTTTCTAGAAGAGTTTATCTAGAATATTAAGTGCATGTGCATGAGTAAGTGTGATGAATGTATGTGATTGAGTATTATTATGATTGTTTGAATACCTGAATGTGTTTAGATAAATGATTGTTAGGATGAAATTATGAATTATATATATATATATATATATATATATATATATATATATTAGCTTACCCTTATTGTTTGTGTTTATGATTTTGTTGATACTGTAATGGTCGTTTCTTAACACGGAAGCAGATATCAATGCAGGTAAAAATTAAACAGTAACTTCAAGTTTTACTTAGAGGAGAATTAATTTCGTGTTAATGAATAATTTGCACCTTTCGATTTATTATGAATTTTGTAAATACTTTTTATTTATAAGTGATAAATCTTATCTAGATAAAGTGAATATTCTATGTGTTTGGACATTTCATATTTTATGATGTTTTGAAATTATTAATAATGTATAAGTAGACTATTACTAAAATAGGTATATTTTTTGTTCATTACAAGTAAAACTATATTTTTACTTCTGAAAATTTCTTTTACTTGCTTGCGTTTGACACATGCCTTAAAAAGAGGTTGTGTTTGAATGACGTAACTAGCAATCCTCTTACAAAGTTTTGCCTTCATAGCTTTGAGATTAATCTCATGCTTGCATGACCATATTTATTATGTCAAACTTTGTGATCCTCTGTTATGAATATAAGGCAAGAGACCTTCTAAGCTTATAGTTCACACAACTCTATTTTGTAATAGTTTCCTTATCTACTAGTATAAAATACTTTCAGGCCTTTGCCATTTTTAATTATGCATTGGTCTTGTTCAAACATAATATTATATCCATTGTCACATAATTGTCTTATACTTAATAAAATATATTTGAAAATTTATATTAAATAACATTATCAATTGATAAGGAAGGGTACATATGTATCCTTCCTACTCCTACTATTCTTTCTTTTGGGTTTATCCTAAATGTTAGTGTTCCTCCTTTCTTCTTTTTCAGGCCTTAGAATATAGATTTTTCTCTATTGTGTACCGTGAGCACCCACTATTTAGGAACCATGATGAGAGTTTTCTTCCTACTATAAAGCAGATTTACAAGAGAAATAATTTTATCTTTAAGTATCTAGTTAACCTTGAGTCCGTTCTTGTTAAACTTTGTTGTCTTAGTCTTACTAGACCTTGGTGGTTGATCAGATGCTAATTCCCTAAGTTTAACAAACTTAACAGATTTAATTTGAGGTATAAACTATTTTACATTCTTGTTAAAGCCTAGGCCCATTTTATCATAATGATATTTTGAGCACTTTATCAAGTCTCTCATTCCCCTCAAAAGATTTAATCTCTCATTCCCTTTAACTTTGTTGTTCGAGACTTTAAACATTATGTCATTTTCATGAAGTAGATGCTCTACTACTTGAACATTTTCATCAATACTAATATTATTCTCTAGTTTCTAAATTCTGGATATATATTTTTCTCCTCTTCTATTAAATTCAAAATGAAGAGTATGTAATTCCCTTTTTAGGATGTTTTCTTCAAAATGTTTTTCAGTTTTTGATTTTACATTTAGTTTTCTTTTTAATACATCTACTTCTTTTGAGACTTTTCTTAAATTTGATCTTAATCTCTTATACTCTTTAGAAAGAAGAGAAGAATTAGAAAATAATTCATTATATGCTTTAATGGAAAAATAAAGGTTAGAGAAGTCTACCTCTTTGCTTTCTCCTCTTTTTCCTCAAATTCAAAAGAATCCAAATCTTCCCATGAATTTTATTCCTCAAAGTCATTTGCATTTAGAGTTCATTATCTTCTTCTCCAAACTTGTCTTTCACAAATGACTTTGTATTTGAGGATTTTGAGCCTTATGAGCAATTCTCTTTCCTTTCTTTAATAATTATCTTATTGAAGTTCTAACTCAACTTTAAGAATTCCCACCAACTCTTTTAAAGTAAGACAATGAAGGTTCTTTGAAGCTCTAAGAATAGTCACTTGGGGTGCCATTATCTAGGTTAGTTGTTCAACACTTTATTAATGTGGTCATAATTTTCATATAACTTACCTAAAGATTTTAATTCATTGAGGATGGTCTGAAATTGGTTGAACATAGCTTGTATCTTATTGTTGTTCTCCTTACTGAATAGTTGAATTTCTTGTCAACAAATCAAATTTGTTTCTCTTAACTTCTATGGATCCTCGTAGGTATACTAGGGTATCCCACATTTACTTAGCTACCTATTATGGATGCACTTTCTTGTATTCTTCCTCAAACGAAAAGCATATTAGTGAATATTAAGCTTTCGAATTAACTAAATACCTATGATTTTCTTGTGAAAGGGAGCTCCAATGTGATCAATTAGTAGATAATTACCATTCTCCACAACGTCCCATATATCTATGTGACGGGATTTGCAAAAAGCAACCATGCATTTTTTTTTCCAATAATCAAGCTTCTCTCCCTTGAACAAGGGTAGAAGGTTGACGATGTATCCTTTGTTTTCCATTTGCAAGTTGGATCTTGTCCTCAAATCCAACAAAGAACTAACCTCGAGAGGCTAACTCTAATACCAATTAAAGTAAAAGGAGAACTCTAGAAAAGGAGGGAGGGGGGGGGGGCCAATAGAGTTCATGTTTTCACAAGTAATTTTGAATATGAACAATTAGACGATCTAATACAATGGTTAGATGGTTTGTATATAAAGCATATAATACTTAATAGATTTTCAAATACTGTCAAGAAAAAAGATTTGAGTAAACCTGCACTAGTTTAATGAACACTTGTTTTTACATAAGTTCTTTCCAATTAAGGTATGTCATGTTCTTCCTCAAAAACTCTTTAAAAGTTCCACTAATCAATGAATTGATTATAAACAAGTTTAACCACTTTTAGTTTACACGAGTATACAGAGTCACTCTTGACTATACAAAAGATTGATAAAGAATTTTACAGAAAAAGAAACTCTCTTTTAGAGAATATAATAAAATTATAAAGTTTTTCTCCCCTAAGATAACTTCTCAAGGAAGAACATAATTGAGATAAAACCCATTGAACAATGTAGTCATCTAATAAATGTTGTTAGCTCAAAATAAATAAATGGAGTAAGACTTTGAAATTTAAGCGTGTCTGTAAATGATCACTTCATTGAATACTCTTTGCAACTTTGCATTAATTACTACGTCCAATTTATAATATTCTCAAAAAGCTAGTTGTTACTCTAGAGAAGGTGGTTTTCTTTTTTTGACACAAATTAGGTGTCTTTTCTTTTGGTAGTGCATTGGAGTTTGGACTTCTTATGAAAAAAGTATATCTTTCTTCTTTGAAGAATAAACATTCTTTATTGCATTTGAGACATGCTTTCTATTAATTAAGGTACATGTAAGATGAAAGTTGATTTTCAAAAATTAGTATCATCTCGAATAGCGTGCATAACTTTGAATGAACAAATTAGTAGAACATCTAGGAATCCTTTGAATATTTTGAACATTGCTTGACTATATAAGAGCTTTTACAAATATAGTACAAACATTGTATTCAAAGTACGATATCTAGTCATTTAGACAGGTTAAGACATATAAATATTAATGAAATTTAAAACTTATGTTTATTTATTAATATTAAAGTTTGAGTATATAACCATCATATATTTTTAATAAAATCATTAGAAGATCTTATTTTAATTTAATAGGACATATATAAGTGATATATAATTTTAAGGTTAAGAAATGATAGTGAGTATGTGATCACATTTAAGTTATGGTTTATTAGTGACACAATTTTAAAGGATCAAGTTATTTTTTATATTTTTTCAATTAATATTTACTTGATTAAAAGTTTTTATTTTTATTTTTTTTTCTTTTATACAATTGACCAACTGACATTAAATGTTGTCTTTTAATATATGTTATTGGGGCATTAATTTCCATTACTTACCAAATACCTATTAAAAAAATGACTTTTAACTTGAAGTATTTTTTGTATATATTTACATCATTTTTTATATTTTGTCCAAAAGAAAAACAATTATCTATGTCTGATTATGTAGTGATGAGATCCTTAGTTATATACTTTGGGATAATGAATATATATGTATTGTAGATTAATTTCATCACACTTTCATCGACAAGATATAATTTTAATATTTTCACTTTTCTCTCCCATATAATTTCTTTAAATTCTTCTTTTAAATATTGTATCAAATTTAACCACATTTTTCATTAAATATATAAAATATGTTATTAATATATTTTCAAGTTAAAAGTATAATATAATTTTAGAATTTACTTACCGACTTTGCATTGCTTAATAATTAGTCGCTATTATTTTGAATGTGAATTCATCCTTCTTCAAAGAAGCAAAAGGCCCTAAAATTATGTTTCTTTTTTCATACATGTAAATCCTAGTGGTGGAATTATGTTTAAATTATCTTACAAGTAAGGAGTTGCTTCTTTTCTTACAATATTATCCACATTTGAATAATTTATACTCTTTTTAGAATTATACCATAGATTGATATTACTTCATTTCTTCAAATTATGATTTCAAATGAGGAATTACCTACATATTTAAACAACACAATATTTACATATAAATTATAAATATCCTTAATCTTTCCTAATCAGATGCTAGTTTACATCTTAATTGTAACGACATTATTGATATTCATTATTATTTTAAGTTTTTTTTTTAATTTATAATATAAAGCACAACCTAAGAATTCAATTGTATTCAATTTTTAATATATTTCTACACAATTTAAGTTATGAATTTTTATACCAAAAAAATAAAAAAAATTTAAAAACTAAACTAAATTACGTTCAAATTGAAAACATGATATAAGTAAGTTGCATTGAAATATAAATATGAAACTAAAATACAATTGAAATGTAGAAGTAAAATTGAAACTGAATTTATAAATAATACACTTCAAACACAGAATTATATGAAAAAATATAATTGAAATATCAACCTACAAATCTAGATGTATAAGAAGTGGAACATCATTGTATCTAAGGAAACAACAATCCGAATATGAACAATTAAGATTACTAATTATATTAAATAATTATTCAACCTAATTCGTAATTGATCACTGAATTAAATTTCAATTAAAATCTAATTTGGATTTTAAAACATAATAAAGCAAATCATAATCAAATGTAAGAAAAAAAATGACAAAATGGTGAAATCTATTGTGAAATTGGAAAGAAAACATTTCAATTTTGGAAAAAAAAAAATTCTTATCAGATTTAAAGATTAGTCAAAAAAATTATCTTTTATATTTTTTATACTTTTGGTCTTCAACAAATTGATTGAGTATATGAGTATTATAAAGAAAAAATGGAAAATCAAAGTTGACTCCCAACCAATTATCTCCTTTGAAAATTTGTCATAATAATTTTCTCTGTTTGATCTTTATTGTTCCAAATGATTTGGTTATGACATGCATTTTAGATATTTTCACTTTTTTTTTTATTAAATTATTTGTTAATAAAGAAATTTGTATAACACCCTTAATGTTAATATAATTTATATTTATATTTATATTTATATGTGTGCAAATAAAAAATTATATGTTAGTAGAAATTATTAAATTCTCTTTAGTTAGATTATTTTTTAAAAGTACATTATTTTAACTAAAATTAATGAAGAAAAGTTTAAGTCTATCATTATTTTTAGTAACAAAGAGTAAAAGATAAAAAAAGAAAAAGGATAAAGTTAGAACAAAATAAAAGATAAAAAAAAAAAAAAGTTAAAGCTTATTAAAGAAGTTTCATCTCCTTATATTATCTCTTACTTTCTCATTATTTTTTTTATCTCTTTTTCAATTCCTCATTCAAAGAAAAAAAATCATTTCTTTCTTCCTCTTCCAAAATTCTACCACCTTAAGTCAATTCCTTATAGTCTAATGTAACATTCTTCTAGTATATAATTTTTATTATGTTATTGATTCATCTATTCCTCTTATTTTTTCAAATTTTTTTCTTTTGATTCTTACAAGGAGAACATTAACTTTGAACTCCATTATATTTTTTAATAGAGGAGATATCATCATAGAATCCTCTATTACCAATTTTTTTTTTAAGTAAAAACTTCATTTAAAGTAAGGAGAGTTGATTTTTGTTCATTTATCTTCTTTTCCATTCCTTTGAAATAAATAATTGATAGATAGAATTCTTAAATATTGAAGTATTTTGATGATTGATAATTTTAAAAATATGTTTGGATGATTAAGAAACTTTAAGTTGAGTGAACAAGTGAAATAAGAGTTTCTAACAAGTTAATTTTCAATACTGTTCCTAGTGACATATTTACTAGGCCAAATCCACTTAACAAATTTTTTGTTCACTCAATCGATTGGTAGACAAGTATTTAAAAGAATTATAAATAAATAATTTTAAAAATCCACTCAAAGAATTTGGGGCAAAAACTAACCTAAATTTTTTCTATTTTGTTAAGTAAAATTCAGTGACACTCAATCAAAGTTTCTATTTTAATTTTATATATTTTTTCTCTAAATTTGTCTTATTTGTATTAATATGTTATGATAATGATTATTGAATTGATATTGATTATTTAGTATTATTTTATTTCTATATGATCGTTAAGCTACTAAAATTCTATTGAATTAACATGATTGAATCGTAATATGAATAATTTTAAATCAAGAAAGTGATGAGGAGTATTATTATAAATAATATAACGACTTAGATGACTATCGAAAGAATATGTCATGATAAGAAATTGACATACCTGAAGGTAGAAAAGTTGTAGAAATTTAGAGAATTGTGTCATTCGAAGTCTTTAATATTCATGTGAATGAGATACCGAAATACACTAAAATATAGTTTAAGAAGGTTTGGAAGACTTTGAGAAAAATGAAGGATGGTAGAGTAGCTTAGTCCTTGAAGTACACAATGTGTTTGGGGTCTACTATAAGCCTCACTTCATTTCTAACTAAATTATTAACTATATTTTTTGTCAAAGGTGCTTGTATGTACATATTGTATTTGTGGAGTTGCCCATTAGGAGTTTTTGCGACTCAATTCAATTTATTTTTATCAAATATTTACCTGGACTAAACATAAAAATCAAATATAGTTTTATTTATTTCAATTTTAATTTAAAATAAAATTCGAACCAAATCAAACCAATGTTTTGTAATTTGATTTGGGTTGATTTTGTAGTTTTTATTATTATAGATTTTTTTAACTATTTTTTTTTAAATATAAGATATATTTTCTTAAATTATTACACATTTTATACTGGAAAATTATTAAATATAGAGACATTTTATGATTTTTATTGTTATCATTATTATTTTATTAATAATTTCAATTACTCATATATTTATAAATAAATTATATAATTTTATACTCAATTTTTTATACAAATTTATTATCATATTTTATACATATAAAATATATTATAAATATAATATACTCCAACCAAAATATAACTTTCATGAGACATATACATATATATTTATTAGTTGGCATTTAATTTTACATTTAAATACAATGAGAAGTTTGGTTCGATTTTTTATTTGAAATCCAAAATCTAAACTAAATCACGTAATTTGAAAAAAAAAAAATATCTCAAAAATTCAAAATAAGTTTGATTTTAATTAATTTTCAATTTTTTGATCGATTCAATTTTGAACACTCTTATTGCCAACTGATGACTATTTACACCATTATAAAGTCAACATTATCGAAGTGGTAAAGGTAGACAACATTTAGGGACCGAATTGATAGATGAGCTTGTGAAAAAGTATGAGAAAAGAAGAATGATGAGATTTAATGTTGATAATTTATTTTAATATCAATATAAATTGTTTTATGTGTGATTAAAAATTGTTATATTGAATGCAAATTACATGTGTATTGGTTATTTGTGGATAAGAAGAAATCAATCCACGCATTTACATTTTTAGTACAAAAACATGACGAGTTCTCGCCAATATCTTAGGTTAATAGAGATGTAATATAATCATAAATTAATGAACTATTCATAATATACTAACAAGTAAGATATTATAAATATCATAAATCAATTCTTTTATTTTTATAAAAGCACATATTTCCTATAACATACACTTTTGTTTTGAAAGTAACAAAAGAATTCACCACATAGTTGCCTATAATATATATGGAGGAAGGGTAAGACTTTCTTTGATATATATGTAAAAGATTTTATAAATATGTTTTGTACAACATGATTTTGACTTATATCTTTTGAGTACATTTTATATATTAAATATTTTATTTTGAAGATATCCATGTCTTTATGATTTAATCTTTAATAGAAATAATTCAATAATAATTATAGAATTTAAGAAGATAATAATAAATTTATTTGAGATTGTTTATTTATGTCTAATGTCCTAATTTTTTTTAACATTATTATTATTCAAACTAGTGGTGAGATTTTTATCTTCTAATAGAAATACACTGATTACATTTTAAAGAAATTCAATGTGAAGAGTTTAATGTGAATTTTCATATTAATTGAAAAAAAAATTAAGACTAATATAAATAAATAAAAGAAAAGTAATAGAAGGTGTGAAATATATAACTATAAGTAAATCCAATATAATTTCTGAAGTTAATTTTAAAAGAATTAATAAAAAAAATCAAATATTCGTCATTTGTAAAGTCAAAAGAATTTTTTATTATAAAGATATTTTCAATGAAGAAAAATATTATATTAATAACAATAATGTAAAACTTTCTAGTACACAATGATTAGATTAGATTGAATATATATATATATATATATATATATATATATATATATAAAAACAAGTTAGATCATCTAATAAGATTTAATCAATTATCCAAGAAAAAAACATAACAGATTGTATAAACAAGTTGTGTGATATAGGCTTATAAGGTTTATAATTAGTGAATGAATTTTCTTTTTCTCTGTTACGTTTATTTGTTTGTTAGTACCTTTTTCTGTTCTCATGTTTTTATAAGATGTTAATTTAAAGTGTTGTTTTTGTCAAAATATTCCATAGATTCTTATGATTCCTTGTTCCAAATCCAAGCCGACATTGCTTTGACACATCACGCACCAGGCACCATGCACCATGCACCATGCACCACGCACCTGACTCTGCAGAGTACTAGATTGCAGCAACCGTATAAAGACATCAACTTGTTGGAGATTCGAGCCATTATGATTTTAAAACATATCTATCCACCTTGAAACCATTGATGATATTGTTACTAACGTTGTTAATCCATCAAATTCCCACTAATCCCAAAATTTAAATTTCAAATCTGAGTTCAGTCAAAGGTGGAATCGCTGATTATGAGGCTATTTGTGTCTGGGTCCAATACATAGCCACAAAAGTTAACAACTTTTACCCGCGCCACACTGCACATGATGGAATATCAACATGTCACCAACACCAAGCAGAATCACACTGTCTTAGAGCTGTAAAGAATATGAATTATTGAAAAGATGTTTAAATGGTGTCTATTTATTACTAACAAAAGTCAAAAGAAGCCCCAAGAAAATGTGGTCTGAAAAATGAAAATCTATCCATCACTTTATCTGAAACAATAACAGCTAGGTAGGTTTAAATATGCAGTTGGCTAGAAAATCATACTTCTGATATAAATTACATTTAGCAACCATTTTTAAATGCATGATATTGTTTAATGTATTAGAAAATGGTTTTTGGTTTAACTTTTTCATCTTTCTCTTTCCTCCAGCAGTATGCGGTACATAATCACTGCTCGTCTATGACATAGATCACATCAACCAAATACCCAATTGAGCTTGGCAGGTGTTGGAGGATGCATTCATAATTGAGACTTGAAAGCAACCTCTGCCACTGAGTTTCAATTTCTTTGTCTGCCTCTCCAAAATCAATATGGTCCCACCATAATATGATCACATGAAGAGGAGCAAGAGGAACAGCTACCCAAATATAATTTGATTCCAAAAGTACAGGGAGCTGGCTATGATTTTCTTTGTCTCAGTGTGATTAGAGTTCGCCCAATTCAAATATAACGGCAACAAGGTACTGATAATAATAGTAAAGAGCCCTCCACAAATCAAGCTTTTCAATTTTTTAATTTAAACATGTTTTTAGTTTAAGAGCTACAAAGTATACTTAAATCATAATTTTATATATCATTAATTTTCATTTTCATTCAATGATAAGTGATGTTAAAAATAAATTGATAATTACTGTTATAAAAATATAAAACGTCTTTACACTGTCAATTTGTTCCTTATTTAAAACCTTTATAGAAAGGGATTTCATGTGTCGGCGTCTTTAAGAAAAAAAAAAACGAGTAATTTGAATATTTCGTCACCATGTTCATGCATATACATTAGGTTACAGTTACTAGACATAAGCACTGGATTCCATTATTCTTTTTGTTTAATATTGCCTTTCTGGAATTTAAAACTCTACCTCTTACGTATTTTAATTTTACTTTTTGATGTTCTTCGAAATTGTTGCGCTTGATTATTAAATTTAAGTGCACTCAATCGATAATATTCTTTTCTAAAATAAACCTAATTAATTTTTCTTACTTCAGAACTCTTTCGTAGAGAAACTTGCATGAGTATAAATTTTTCAAATTTTCCATTCGAATTTTCCAAATATCTTTCTTTTGGCAATATTTTAATGTTTAGCATCGTGGCATGCTCTCCCTCTTTTCTGGTTAAAGGTCATTGGCCATTTCACTGTCGGCATTCGCCTTATCGATGACCCTGCTTTTCGTTACTCTCTCTCCTTATATGAAAGGTGGAGTGCTTTTCTATAATTAGAGATATTCAAATCAATGAGTTTTCTTTCTTTTAACCAATGCAAACTTCTATCGATTAGTTTTCTATAAATTGAATAGAAAATTAAAGTAATCTTATCATAATATTAATGAGATAATTTACTAGTTATCTAATACAAACTTTCAAAACTAACATGTTTTGAATGGAACTAAGCTGAGATTTAAGAAAAATTTAACAAAGATTCAAATCTTTGTGAATGAAAAATTTAAGAAAATTCCAAAAGAAGTGATTGGCTAAATTTTTCAAAATTGACCATAAATAAAACTGATGGATATTTCACATTAATACCAATATCACGAAAACCCAAATTCGACCACTGAAACATATGTCTGATGTTAGTAAGAGAGGATAGTTCAAGTGGTCACAATGGCCATTTTGTAAGAAATAGACGTTTGTTAGAAAGTAATTGAGTCGTTTATAAGAAAGGCTTCATGTATAAGTTGACTACTATCTGAGCTCAATCTGTGAAATTCTTTCTTGAAAGAATCTGTAAACTAATAATCAATACCACCCAGAGTATCTTCAAGTAATAATAAAACCATAAATAAAAAATAGTACCTCTAATGTATGCACAAAGAAATCCTACCAAAACAGGATCATGAATAAACTAACAAACAAGAAAGAAACAAGTGAGGGAATCAAAGTAGAGGATGAAGAATTAACTATCTGAATGATAAAATTGCAAGTGGGTGTTGAGATATTGTCGGTAGTAAGCTTGGCCAAACCTTGAAAATTGCAGGCCATGGGGTTCTGATTTTGCACCTGGAAGTACATATTAAACGCATAAGAGGCATTGCCATTAGCATCAAGGTTGTTGCAAGAGGATCCGTATCCAAGTGCAGTGCAATCTCCAAAGGTGCAAGCATAGTCGATGTTCTCTGGAAGCTTGCTTAGATCCTTGGCATCAGGATTAAACATGCACCACCTTGGAGCAAGGTACTTCACATTCTGTGCACCTATGAGAAATTTGTTTTGGTTCTGACCAGAAAGGTCCATTGGAAACTTGGGTTGTCCATCATATCTGAATATTCCCCAGTGGCGTTCAAAGTTTCCTGGAGCAATGCTCTTGGCATCCTCATCAATGAGTCCAAAAAGATAAACTTCAATATGTCCTGGGCGGCGCGGCGTGCCTCTATTCCCTGCAAGCCTTGGCAGAAGGCCATTATAGAACCTCAAAGCATTTCCAACATTCGCATTCTTGTCACCTTCTGTTGGCCATCCTACTTCTCCAACCAAAATAGGCAGGTCACCAAACCCCACTGATTTGAGAGCAGCAACCAAGGTATCAAAATTTGCATCAAAGACATTGGTGTATGGAGTACCATTATCATTTACTGGAGTGTCTACGCCGTCAAAAAAGGCGTAGTTGAAAGGAAAATCATCGTTTCCATAAAGACTTAAGAAGGGGTAAATGTTCACAGTAAATGGTGCACCATTCTTGCTGAGAAATTGCACTATCTGGGTCATGAGACCACTGATATCAGGCCTAAATATTCCTGCAGATGGAACAGGATTGCTCTCTGGAGACTGATACACATCTGCATTCAAGGGTACTGTTGCTTTTACTGTGTTTCCAACACCTGCCTCGTTAAGGGCATTTTGAATGTTCTGCAGTGCAGGAAAGGTGATATTCAAGAATGAATTGTTGTAGGATTTCAAAAATGGCTCGTTCCCAACTGCTACATACCTACAAAAGAATATAGATATTATGCATAATCCTACATTTGAATGTCAAAAGGGAAATTAACAAAGTAAGTTTTGGCAGGGAAAGATAGTATACATTTCATTGCAAATTACTGTTTCAAAAATCAAATTTGACAATAAGGTTTTAACACCAGGAGGAGGACAGTATTTTAATGCTTCATACTAAATATGGCAGCAATATTTGTGAAGATTTACTAAACAAATCAATTATTTTTTGGGGGAAAAAATATGATTTTGAGCAATTGAATGACAGAATCAGACTCTACCAATGTGGCTACAAGTGTTATAGCCAAGGATTCTACATACATGTACATTATTCTGAAAAATATTTTACAATTTTGCTGACACAAATTAGCATTTCAAGAGAGAAGTTGAAATAAATAATATTGAATTTGCATCCAACATAGCATAACATGTGACTGTTTGATAATATAATAAGAAACCTTTTGCATATAAGAGAAATGTTCAAAAAGCCCCATTAAACTAAACAATGGAAAGACTTAATTAGACCCTAAACTTCTAGCTCCTTTCAATTTATTTAAACTAACCAATGCAGAACTGCAAGTCACAGCCCCAACAAAACCTACCCTAAAATAAGTTATCCTTGTTCTGTTAGCGGTCATACCAAATCTAATGCCTGCAAAAACATACCCTATAACTATAATATAAGCCACATTGGAATCATTATTTTAATACCACCTCCCTCCCCCCAAAATAAAAACAAATACATGTTGACATAATAAACATAAAACACAAATATTCCCTTTCCAGAAATGATACTTGCTCATACCAAAATTCCTCACATTCATTGATTTCTTGCAAAAGATCAATAGGAATTAATTAAGATGGATAGTAAGGTAATGTACAAGCATCCTATGTGAGAATATGACACTTATATATCTCTTCCCCCAAATATTACGCAGCAATCACCTCCTAGAATGGAATAATGATTATTAGAGCAAATACTCTTCACCTAAGCCACATACAGATTTCAAAAGACTTATCATGCACCATTCCCAAAAAAAGGAATCTAATTCGAGGGGATAGCCCAATACATAGAGCTTCCCTGATAAAAAGAAAAGACAACTTTTGGGTTCCCTTTGGAATGATTCCTTTCACATTTTTCCATGTTTGGTCCCTAAACTAATCACCAAATAAAATAATTAATATTATTATTATGTTCAGGTGGATTGCCATCACCAGTAACAAATGCTCCTAATGTGAATGATCATTGAACAAAGGAGAAGACTAAACAAGCCACCATCAAGCAAAATCAATGCAAAGATTAAAAGTAAGAGGGCAAACATAAATTCACCAAGAAATCTAAAACAGAGAATTAAGGACTGGGCATCAAATGCCTTGTTTAAAATACTAAAATAAACCAACATCATATACCAAATAACTTCTAAACTTCAGTAGAAAACACAAAGAAAGTAAGAAAGGAAAAATGAAAAATATGTATCCAACAACAGCAATCAAGTTTAAACTTAAGACTTGGGCAAACTACATGGACAATCAACCATTTGCCACAGCCTAATGGGATTAAGAAGGCCAATTTACACAATAGATTTAGAATAATAACAATTAAAGCAGTTAATTGAAATTGAAAAAAATAAAATAAAAAATCACAAAACTCACTTGATATTAACACCCCCATTGAAATTGTATCGGGTGATGTTTTTCTTAACCCACTGTTTGGCCCTACCATAGTCATTCATCTCAGCAAGCTGGTTATTAGGGATAGCCACCATGACTTCAATCCCAGTTCCAGCTAAGGCACTCATGGTGGAGTCATCTGCATCAAAAAGCTTCACTTTCTGAATCCCATTGTCCTTCAACATCTGAACCACTGTGTCGGGTGGCAACTTGTGTGTTGCTTGGGTTCCCCAATTCACACCAACCCCTTCGCCACACCAACACATCACCCCCACCACCAACATCCATCCCAAAACCCAGTTGTTTTCCATTGCAAGAGCAACAAAAACTTTTCCTCACAAAAAAATAACAAGATTTTCCAGGAAAAAGAAAATCAAAGGAAACACAAGAAAGAGATGAAAAACTAAAATGGCTTATTTAAATGGTTAAAAAATCATGAACGGAAACTCTCTCTCTCCTGTTTCTATATGGACAAAGGGCAGAAAGCAACAGTTTTTGAAAGTGGGGTTGGAAGAATCACAGAAAATTTTATACTTTTTCACATGGAAAGTCAAGTAAATGACACAATGAGACGGTGATATACCTAATAGGGTGAAAGACCAAACCGGAATAAACAAATAAAAACAAAGAAAACCAAGAGAGCAACAATATAAAGGATCACGTAAACAAAAACTAGCTATAACAATATTTGTAAACAAATCCCCCAAAAAAAAAGACAATAGCTTATTCTTGTTTTCTTTCCTTGGTCTCTTATTGGTTTGTTGCTTCTGACACACAGAGACACAGAGGGTAGAGAATGTGATGTCCTGAACACAGATGAACAAAACCAGACCAGTTTCTCTATCTCTTGTGAGAGAGAGATGGAACTTGAGAAAGGGAAAGTGGGGTAGTGGGAAAATGGTAGAGACAAATTACCTTAAACTTTTTTAATTACTATTATTATTGTGGGGGCGACCTTAACCGCTGTTCTAGATAGCTATAACGGCTATCACTTGAGAAGTTAGAGAGAGATAACAATGGAAGAGTAAAGAAGAAGAAATTAAAGTTTGAAGGAAAAAAAAAAGTATCATCATGATCCTAATAATAAAATTTAAGACTATATGAAAAGAGAAGTTTCAGTTATTGGTTAGAGAATGACGGAAGCCTTTTGGTTGAAGAAAGGATCAAAAAATTGACATTGGGAATGGTTGAAGGTCATGTTAGGTATTTATTTTTTATCATGGTAATTCAATTAGGTTTAATTTTTTTAACATCAAGTCACAGTGCATTAGAAAGAATTGAGTTATTGAGAAAGTATAATAGATTTAAATTTATAGAAGATTATTCTCATATCTAAAAATAAATTTTATGCAAAATCTCGGTCACAAATTATGGAGAAGTATTATGATTTATAAGATTTGATTAAAATATTTTAAGATTGATTTTTTATTTATATTTTAATGAATTTATATTTATAAAAAATCTATAATTTTTTAGAAAACATTCAAAATTGAAAGAATCAATAAAAAATAAAAATATGAGGTTTGGATAAAAAAAAATATAAATTTTTCAATCTTTTAATAGTTAAATTATTTTTAACTTTCTGCATCTTATATATTAAATTTTTTTCATTCATATTGATAAATTTGAACTGATACAAAAATAAAGATATTTTTTAAATGTTTCAAGAGTTTAACTGAAATTATTTACATAAAATTCACAGAAATATTTTTATATAAAAAAGTAATCCATCAAAATTGGATACCTAGTTCATCAACTTGTGATGCCCAAAATTTTAGTTTAGAAAAATAATTAATTTTTTTATATAATAGTAAATTTAATAACTTAAAAATATTAAAGAATATAACGTATTTTATAATTAATCATATTAATAGAATACAAGAAGTATAATAAAATAATCCAACTGTATGAATGTTTAAAAATTATTTAAATTAACTACATAAAATAAAAATATATAACCATGGTCAAAATGAATGAATAGTTAAATTTTTAATATACACTAAAATTTATAACACGTTAATCTTTGAAATTAAGTATAATTTAATATTATATTTCAATTACATATTAAATAATACTTTTTATATTATATAAAAAACGTATACAAAGACATGCGTTAGAGGAAAACGGTATAATTCAAATAATTATTATTTATCAAAATTTCAAAGTTAATCTCTCAAATTTATTATATTTTTAATATTTTATTATTATTTTTATTAAATTATATTACGGTTATTTGTCATAATAATAATAATAATAATATTTATTATTTATTATTTATGTCACATAAAATGTATCTGCTTTTTAGGAATAAATGCATTAGATGGACGAATAAATTATCCAACGACTTTTTTTATATATATTTAAAGATATATAATTCAAAAGATTATATATTAAAATTTTAAAATAATATATTGTGCTTATTGAATTTTTAATATTTTACTAATATTTCATAAAAAGACTTGTTTATTAAAATTATATTAATTATTTATTTTAACTATAAATTCATTATGTAGAATATATTTTTTTCTCAATTTTTGATGAAAAATAAATAGTAAATAATATTAATTATTTATGTTAACATAGTAAAAATAAAGATATGAATTAGAGAGAAAGTGATAAATTTAAAGAATTATTTATTGAATTTTAAAATTAATATTCAATATTTATTATATTATTTTTTCATCTAAATATATAATTTATTTGAACACAATAAATTTCTTATATTAAAAAGTGCACACACACTCGTAGTGAAAACAATATAATTTGAATAATTATATATTAAAATTTTAAAATTAATATTTCAAAATTATTATAATATTAATATTTTGTTGTTACTTTTATCAAAATATAATAAATATATTTTTCAAAATAATATTACTTATTTATCAACACATTAAATATATTATATTAAAAATAAAAATAAGTCACACTAAATATTCAACTTAAAACCTAACCTATTTCTTAGAAAAATTAAGATTAATATTTAAAAAAATGGATAAAATAATTCAAATTTTAAATTTTAAAAGAAAGTCTGTTACACAAAATAGTAAGCTACTTTTATATTTTTTGTTTTGACATATCCAATTTTAAAATTTTCAATATTTTTTAAAAGTTCATGTAATTTTTTAATTAAAATATTGAATAGATTAATGAGTTATTGTAAATGTGAATTCAAATGATAATATTATTAAAAATCATTTAAAAAGATTTCTCTTATATTTTTTTAATTTTTGCTGATATACTGTTTGTCCAGAATTAAGTCTAAAGAATGTAAAAATGAGAATTTGAATTAATTGATTTGAGTAAATTTGATAAATAGAAGAGACAAGGAATGAATGATAGTTGGAGATAAATATTTATTCAAATTATTTTTTACTGTATTTTATTTTTAAGGCTCTTATATCTTATAAGTACAAGATCTTGAGTACCTAGAAAGTGGTGCAACCAAAAGAGGATAGAAAGAACTTGTGAGGGAGAGAGTTGAAGAGGAAATAATGATAGAAAGAAGAATCATTTTATATAATGAAGGAGGAAAAGTGTGAAACAGCAATCACTTAGTCTCCTAAATTGATTTAGTTTTGATGGGAAAAAAACTTACATAAGTTTTTTAAAGTTTTTTTTTTAAATTTAATATGTTATATTTTATATTTTAAGGATTAATTAAATTTAAATGTAAAAATACAAAATATTGTAATAAAAATTTTAAATAAACACATAATTCATCTAAATAATTTTAAATAAATATGAAATTTTAAATTAAATTATTTATAAAGAAATATTTTCTTTAAAGTAAATTTTAATAAAATATTAAATAAATATATATAATTTGCTTAATACTTATTTTTGTTTCAATTAAGTATTATATATTTAATTTTCAATTTTTTAAAAATTTTATTAGTTTTTATAAAATTGATTATACTTTTAAATAATTTTTAAAAATAAATATCTACTTATATTTATATTATTAAAAAATTATAATCTTAATTATTATCCTTTTAATTATATTTTTCTCATTTAATTTTTTTATTATATATTGAATATAAAAATTAATAATTTTTTATTAAATAGTTAAAATAATTTTCTTATAAATCTAATTAAAGGTTTTATCTTAACTCATTTAAAAAATTACTTATTTATTAATATTTTTTAGTTAATTGAAAAATTCTAAAATTTAGAAATATAAATATAAAGACATATAATATATAAAATATTTTTTATTAATATTAAATTTTTTAAAATAATTATTATATAATTCATGAATTAATTTTAATTTTACAAATAATATTAAATATTTATTCATATTAATTTTTATTCATTACTTTTTACTTCTTATTGAAAATTTAATAATTTTATATTTTATTTAATTATTAATTATTTCTTTTTTTTTTAAATCAATTAGATTAATTATAAATTATTTTTATTTTTATTTTTATTCTTTATTTTTTAATTTGAAAATCTCATTTTTCAAATATATTTTTCTTTCCTTTTTTATTCTTTCACTTTTTTTCTCTTAATTAAATATTTAATTTACTAAATAATTTTATTTTGTTCTTTTAAGTTTTTAAGTTATTTTAATATAATCGTTTATATTCTAATTACTCTATCAAATTAATTCAATATCCAATCAAACTAAATGCATTAGAAAAACCTCGTTAATTTAAAATGATCATCAATTTTATTATTATCCTTTTTTTTAGAAAAGACAAGTAGTCTGATATCTATGATAATTTCATTTTATTCTTTCGTCATAAACATTAATAATCAATATATAAAAGCCACATATAAAACATTAAAGGCATTTTCTTATAAATAAATGATAAACCCACTTATTTAGGTAAGAGCAAATTATAAATAATTTATTTAACTCTAATTTTCTTATTTTGACTTTTATTTTTAGAAAATTTTAATTTTTTTTTTCAATTTTTTCAAGAATTCTCTTTCAATTCTTGTCTTTTTGAAAATGCGAAAATACCGGGAAAAAGAGTGTGAAGAGTAGATTAATTTTATCCGAATAGAATTTCGTTTTGAGATTCTTTAAAGATAAGGGAAGTTAATTTAATTAAGTTTTGTGTATTTTCTAAATTTGGAAAAAATTGAATGTGGAGTAAATTGTGTAAAATTGATATTGAGATTATGTTGTTGTATGTTGATGAAACTGCTGAATTATTTCGTATTGGTGTTTGATTGAATTTGATGATACTTAATTGGAGTGGATGTGATTGATTTAGAGTTGTAGATTAAGCCTAGTGGTAATTTCTTGCACTGGACGTCGATTGTTTCATTTTTCGTTCAAGCGAGTGACCTTGGGACTACTCTCGGGTTCATTTCCCCTTGAGCAAGATGAGTCTCGCTTGAGCGAGAATTTGGAATATTTTTTAATTCGATTTTCAAAAAGTTATCTTCATGAAAGTTGTAGTTCTAAATGTTAGCTAACTAATGGATTTTGTTTCACATAAAAATGATGTGTATAACTCAAGATATGATTTTTTTGATAGTTAAAGGTCAAGCTGTCAGGAAATGTATTCGTTTTTAACTTATGAACCCCTTTTGATATATTTTTATTTCGAATTTGAAAAAGTGTTCTTCATAAAAGTTTTAACCCTGAATGTTATCAAATTAATATATTCATAAAAGTTTTAGCTCTGGATGTTTTCTAACTAATGTATTTATAAAAGTTTTAGTTCTGAATGTAAAACTTAAGATATGAATTTTTGAGTGATTAAAGATAATGTTACGAGGATGAACGAAATGTTTTCGAAAGTATTTTTTTTTTAGCAAAATTCTATTATTTTTGGATAATCATTCATGTTCTAATTTTGATTAAAAGAATATATATATATATATATATATATATGAATGTTATAAGATATTTGTTATATAATTGAATTATTGAGTTATATTTGTGATTTGTGACTTATGTAACATCCCAATTTTTTTAAGAAAAAAATGTGTAATATATATATATATATATATATATATATATTTGTAACTTAATTATTTAGTCAAATAAAATATAATTGGGTTTAGAAGATAAAATAAAATATTTGGTGAGTCATTATAAATAGATATTGTGATTAAAAGATATTATGAGATTATTAGTATTTTAAAAGATATTATGAGATTATTGATATTTTAAAAGATATTACGATGTTATCTATAACCTCCTATATTTCTTTAGAATATATATATATATATATATATATATATATTATCTTAAATAATATATTTAATTAGGTTTAGAGAAATAATATAAACGGAAGAATATTGTGAGACTTTTGATATTTTAAAAAGATAATTTTGTTAATATTTTGAAAGATATTATTAATTGAATCTGTTCTTCAGAAACCCGACTCTATTTATATAAATAGACATTAAATCCTCTTTATTCTTCCTTCCAAAATTTCCCTAATGTTTGGGAAAACCCTTAGAGGAGGCGACTGGAGGCGACATGTGAGGAGTTAGGCGCCTAGCATCTAAAGGTGTCGTGTAGCATAATTCGAGGTAAGAGGGGAGTGGGGAATGTCTCATGTGTGGGATGCTTATGAGATTTTTGGGTTGAGAGGCAACCCCAAGTCTCAATAGGATTTTGTTTGCACTGGAACAACTATAAGCCCTCATAATTATAATGCATTGCGATGCGTTTGTAAGTTATTTGTGTATTTTGAGAAGTCTAAACTTTGGCTTAGCAAGGTGAAATCCAAGTTATATTTGGTCATTTGTGAAGTCTAAGCAGAGGCTTAGTAGCTATAAAATCCAAGTTATGTTTGGTCATTCAAGATGTGTGATGAGTTATGCATTTGTGTGTTATGTATTTATATGTACATATTTCAATCATTCATACTTTCCTTAGGGGTAGATGCGATCTATGAAGGAGGGTCTCTATGGTCTTCTACCTTGATCTTGGGGATTTTAGAGCAGGAGACCTCTCATTTGAGAGTTGAAATGAGGGGCGACAACGGTCACACTATACTATCCTGACTGGCTCCGATTAGACTCGTTCTAGTGAGAGTGGATTGATAAGGTCCTTAGATCCGGTCCATGTCCTCTTGTAATACTCATATGCGTTTGCGTTGCAATGGTACCACAATGCATTTGAGTTTGTAATTGAGTATGTATTAGTGCGTGTGATGTGTGTGTTTAGTTCTACATATTTTCTTATAAGTATTTATAACATATGTGAGATATATTCCTCACTCTTCTGTTTTTGTTTTTGGTATTTTGTTTGGGTTGAACACTTTTATAGGTAAACATATCTTGGAGAAGAACAAAGAAGAGCTGAATGATGAAGCCTAAGTCTGCTAAACCTTAATTTCGTAGGTGCTCTAATTAGGTATGAAGTCGGAGAATAGAAAGATTATTTATTTTAAAGAAGTCTATTTAAAGTTTATTATATTTTTGTTAGTAAGAACTTATAAAGACTATTTCAACACCTAATAATATTTTATTTGATTTTCTATATCTAAAAAGAGTTATTATTGTTACTAGATATATAGTGTGGGATTGTGAAAGTGTATGTCTAGGAAACTTCTAGCTAAGAAAGACTTGGTATTTAAGAGTGTACCTTGATGATCCATCTCTCTTTCTTGGGAACTTTCTGGATATATTGTTTACGATCTACCGTCGTTGTTCTAGTAGGCAATATTACTCATAGTAAGTTTTATTTTGAAATCTTATTTCCTTATTTTTATAATATTTTATTCATGAAGAGGATATATTGGAATTCATTTTTTCGAAAATTTTATATTTACCCACCAAATGTAATACCCTTCTACCCAAAGCGTTTTTCATTAATAAATATAAAATTTTCAAAAAAATGAATTCCAATATATCCTCTTCATGAATAAAATATTATAAAAATAAGGAAATAAGATTTCAAAATAAAACTTACTAGGAGTAATATTGTCTACTAGAACAATGACGGTAGATCATAAATCAGTACAACCAGTAAATTCCCAGGAAAGAGAAGTGGGTCACCAAGGGACACTTTTAAATACCAAGTCTTTCCTAGTCAGAACTTTCCTAGACATACACTTTCACAATCTCACACTATATATCTAGTAACAATAATAACTCTTTTTAGATATAGAAAATCAAATAAAATATTATTAGGCATTGAAATAACTTTATAAGTTCTTACTAACAAAAATATAATAAACTTTAAATAGACTTCTTTAAAATAAATAATCTTTCTATTCTCTAACTTCACACCTAATCAGATCACTTACGAAATCAAGGTTTAGGAGACTTAAATCATTCAACTCTTCTTTGTTCTTCTCAAATATATGTTTACCTATAAAAGTGTTCAACCCAAACAAAATACCAAAATAAAAAACAGAAGAGTGAGAAATATATCTTACATATGTTATAAATACTTATAAGAAAATAGGTAGAATTAAACACACATCGCACGCACCAATACATACTCAATTACAAACTCAAATGCATTAATGCTCTTATGCTCTTATCTCTAAATGTATCTGGTACCATCACAACGCAAATGCATGAGTAGTCTAGGAGGATATGGACCGGATCTAAGGACCCTATCAATCCACTCTCACCAGAACGAGTCTAACCGGAGCTAGTCGGGATAGTATAGCGTGGTCGTGGTCGCCCCTCATTTCAACTCTCAAATGAGAGGTCCCCTACTCTAAAATTCCCAAGATCAAGGTAGAAAACCATAGAGAATTTGCTTAAAGAGAAATTAAATTTGTGCTGCTAAATAATTTTGCAACTTTCAATTTATTATGAGTTTTATAAAAACTTTTTATTTTCAAGTGATAAATCTTATAGGAATAATTCAATATTTTTTATATTTAAATTTTTCATATTTTATGATATTTTAAAATTATTAATAATACATATATATACTATTATTCTGTGAGGAACATAAAATAGGTATATTTTTTATTCGTTACACAAATTCATTTTCATATTATACAAAAAAAAAAAAAAAAAGTTGTATATTTCATAAAACTACCAACAACACATCCTTTAATATACTCTTTTGTTATATATCTATGACTTAAAATTTTTATAAATTTCAAAATTATGAATAGATTCATTGCATATTTAAAAAAGTATTTTATGATTCATTGTAACTTTACCTTGTTTAAGCAAAAATATTCATCATAAAATATAGTTATAATATTAGTCATGATGGTGTGAAAGTAGTTTTGCTTAAATTAACACAGCATGGTTCCCACGAGCACAAAAGAAAGTTTATAAAGATATCTTGTTTAAATTATATGGACGGTGATGTGAAATGTGGACGCAACCTGCACCTCTGCACCCTGCACATCAAATTTCACATCGTCGTCCAAAACAAAATTATAAAACTCTATCTTCATAATTTTTTTTCTTTCTATTTCAAGCCTCTGTTTGGATTAGAGGATTTTTTGTTGCAGCGGAAGAAAGAAGACGGAAAGAAGAAAATCTAATTCGTTTGTTTCTGCTAATTTGAATGAATTTGCCGAGAAAGAAGAAGAAAGTTGGAGCCTTAAATTTCAACGCTGGAAAGGGAAGATTTGAGGGGAAAGCCACGTAGATCAGAGTCTTTCCCCATAATACCCTTCCTTTCAAATTGCAATGGTACTGAAAGATTCGTTCGTCCAGAAAGATTCGTTCGTCCAGAGGAGCAGTGTTGAGTTGCATCGTCCAGAGAGCAGTGTTGAATTGCTTCGCGCGCAGAGTTTCACGGACGAACAGTGTTGAATGGTAAAGTGAGAAAAAAATTTGAGTATAAATACGATTGTTTAGGGTTTAGTAAAATTTATATTTGTCGACGAAGAAGGAAGAAGATAATCACGGATTCAAAGATTTACAGATTCGCATAGCTGGAATAGAGGTAAATTTCATTTGATTAAAGTTTGATAGTGTTGATTTAGGGCAATCGATTATTTGATGGGCATAATCGATTTTGGTTTGAGGATAATTGATTCTGATTCGGGGATAATTGAATGTTTGTATTTTTATGCAATGTTATGTTTTTCTGTATTTATCAATTTGATTCTGCGTTTATCAGTTTGATTTTAGGTTCCTTTGTGTTTGATTCTGGGTATATTTGTGTTTGATTTTAGATTTGTTTGCATTTGATTCTCAGTTCATTGATTTGTGTTTTTCTGGATTCGTGGGTTCGATTGCATTTTACTGGATTCAATTGCGTTTTATTGGGTTCGATTGCATTTTACTGGATTCGTCTGCGATTTTCTAGGGTCGTCTGCGTGTTTCTGGGTTTTGTGTTCATGTGTTTTGTGTTCATTTGCGTTCATCACTGTTCTCTCACTGAAGAAGACACATAATTTTGTAAAGAAAATATTTAAAAAAAAAATATTTTCATAATAAAAATTAAAATATTTTATATTATAAAATTATTTTTAATATAGTTAATTATATTTTAAATTTATTAAAAATTACATATAATATTAATTATTATATATTTTATATATTAATTTAAAATAAATAATATAAAATTAAATAAAACTATAATAATAATAAATTATTATTAAATTTAATATCTAAAATTTAAATTATTATTTAAAATTATAATTATTTTTTTTAATTTCAAAATTTTAGTAAAAATTATTCTAAAATTAAAATTAACTTTTTAAAAATATAAAAATATAAGAATTCAAAAAATTTATTTATTAAAAATTATTTTGATTATATTTATTTATATATCTTATTTAATATATAAAATTACATTATTTAATAATTAAAATTTATTATTATAATAATATTTAAAATAATCAATATTAAATATAAATTAATATATTTATTTTACATTATATATTTTTAATGATATAAATAATAACTTAAAAAATAGTTTTAACCAATAACAAAAAATATATTTATAAAAATATTTTATAAAATATAATGAAATATATTAATAAGAATATTATTTTAATAAAAAATTTATATATTATTAATATATTTGAATTAAATTAAAAATAATTTAAAAGTTAATAATTATATATATATATTAATTTAAAATTATTCTAAATAAATAATAATGTTTATATAATAATAATAATAATAATAATAAATTATGTAATTATTAAATATAAAATATAAAATAATTAATATTTTTTTAATATTTAGAAATTAAAATAATTATTATTTTAATTTTTTAAATTTGTTTAATATAAAAATATTATTATTATTATTATTAATTTAGTAATTTAATTCAAATATTTATAAATAAATTTAAATATATACTTTATATTTATAATTGAATATGATTAAATTACAATCGATATCAA